>JAZGTN010000214.1:1800000-2087460 GCA_037783415.1 Leptasterias polaris | reverse complement strand
AATTTCCCTGCCGGTTTGGGTAGGAATTAAGCCATATCCGAACTGGCTACGGCTATGGCTAAGGCTACAGCTGGATCGCTGCTACAGTGTGCGTTCGTATGGGACGTCCTTGGCAACACCCTTAGCAACAGTCATAGCCATAGCTGTAGCCGCCAATTCGGATCTGGTCATAGTATCTCAGGCCCCTTTCCAAACCACGGCTTTGGTTTCGGCTTGGGGCCCAACCGCCTGATTGAAGCCTCGTAAGGAAAGCGCACGTTTTCTAAAGAACTGACGGTGCTCAAGCAGCCGGAGCCAATAACCGTGGTGTCGGGACTGTGACGTAAATAAAGGTCTTAAGATGCCATTTTAAAATAACTGTTTGCCCTTCACTGGTAATGCTGTACATAAACCTTTAAAACCTGATAACTTTGACTTAAAAAAAAACAGAGACTGAAGAAAGCTGTTCACACTATTGACCCATTTCACGACGCGCAGCGTACTAATACTAGTATCTTGTCCGCCATTTTGGGGAGTTCAAAATGTGCACAACCAGCCTCGTTCCCAGTGGTGTACGATCTCGAGTGGTATCGATACGGCACGCTGCCTATGGTAGCGAGGCTGGCACTCAACTAATTGACTCCCCAAATGGCGGAAATGTTAGACGCCCACTGTGCGTTCCGCGTCGTGCAAGGGGTTCAACAAAAACAATAACGACGACTCACAGTGACAATTTGGTTCCGATTCAGCACCCCAAATTGCACCCCAAAGTACCGTACATATTCCATCCCGCCACCCTAAACCTCAGAAGCACTTTTCCCTCATGACACAGGTTTATCTCGTTCCAATTGGTAATTTAGAGTGATTCTCGGAAGAAAAAAAACCCGTAGAGATGCAGTTCTTTATTTTGGTGGAGGGCAAAACTCCCTTTTTTCATTCGTGTCGCAAATCATCGGGTGATATCCCAAGTTGCATGCCTTTTTAATCATAACCATTGATTCATCCTACTTTAGGAAAGTCCTGAAGGGTGGATGTCTCACTATCTACACGGATGTGGCAATGAGATTTACACAGAGAGTCTGTCCCATGCGTTTGATGGGATATCAGCACCAGATGTTGTCAAGTAAGTTTACGAAACAAATTGTAGCAACTGGCTCACTTTGTCTTTATCAATTTGTCTCCTCTGTCAGATATTACTTTTTGCTCGGACACGGGGAAAAGGGCACATGAGAAAAAGCAAAGCAATGATTGTTTTAAAGCGAATCAAGTCGCAATCGCAGAAGTGGCTTTTTGTTTTTAGAATGAGCAGTCATTGTAAAGAACGGGGTTGACTTATTGAGTCCAAACTAATAATTTTGAATTCTGTGGGGAGGATTGAGCTGATGTTCTGTGTGTACTTCGTGATGGGAAAACCTGCAAATCTACCAACAGCAGTGTTGTTGATGTTGGAGACTTGCATCGAATTATGATTAGTTTCCTAAGCATCTAATTGTTTAACTTTTGTTTTGTTTTTTGCTTGCACTTTCGAGTAATTGAATTAATTTCTCAAGCAATCTCTTACAGCATGACACATGACTTTCACCCCAAACACCCAGGCCAATGCCCAATGATTCAAATACGTATTACAAAAGGGATATCACATGGCGATACATTCAAAACCTCTCCCTTGAGTTTCACCCTCTGCGAAAACACCTCAGTCTCACATATTTCCCAAATCTCGTCTGATCAAACCCACCAGCTGAATATTCTAGTCCTTCAATTTTGTTGTCAGTGTGATTGACGACAATGTTCAGTAATTACAGCGAAGCAATGATTATTACTACCGTTGTGAAAGACCTCGGTTAAATATGATCGCCTCGGGGAAAATCGTGTTTTTATTAAAATGTTGCCAGAACGTTGACCGATTCCAAATTGCAAGAGGGATAGTCTTGCATAATCTCGGAAGATTTGTACTTTATCGTGATGCTTATAGGGCCTTCGAGTTTTGAACATTTTTTATTTTTTGGGGGGAGGCTTCTCTAACTCAATTTTTGTGATCAAATCCTCTTTATTTTATAGAAATTGCAATGTTACTGTTCAGAAAAAGTGTTGCAATATGTGTCAATTCAAGTATGTCGCTTCTTATATCTATTTGAGATAATTTTCAATTTGTAAACTCAATACCTGGATTGACAAGACAGAATATATTTTCAAAAAATAGCTGTTCGGGAAAAGTGTGGAAATATGATGTGCCCATTAAATTCTGTTGCTTCTTGTGATATACTTCCACTTTGTAAACAAGACATAATTTCGAAGAATATCTGTTGGGGAAATTGTGGAAATGTGTGACCATACATGTCTGGTGCTTCCTTGTATTTGATAAATATTTCCACTTTGTAAACACACTATACGGATACCTGGATTGACAAGACATAATTTCCAAGAATAGAATTTCCAATGTTACTGTTCGGGAAAAGTGTGGAAATCTGTGGCCATTCAGGTCTGTTGCTTCTCACTATTTAAGATAAATATATTTCCACATTTCAAAAACTACCTGGATTGACAAGACAGAATTTCCAAGAATAGCTGTTTGGGAAAAGTGTAGAAATGTGTGTCCACTCAAGCTTGAAGCTTCTTTGTATTTGAGATATAATATTTCCACTTTGTAAACACACTACCTGAATTGACAAGAAAGATTTTTAAAGAATAGCTGTTTAGGAAAAGTGTGGAGTTGTGTGTCCACTCAAGCTTGAAGCTTCTTTGTATTTGAGATATAATATTTTCACTTTGTAAAAACACTATACCTGAATTGACAAGACAGAATTTCCAAGAATAGCTGTTTTGGAAAAGTGTGGAAATATTTTCCCACTCTCAAGTTTGATGCTTCTTTCTATCTTTGAGATATACTATTTCCATTTTGTAAACACACTACCTGGATAGACACGACAGCCGTGTCCTTTCCCCAGTCATGGCTGTGGTTCACCTTTGAAACGATCTCAAAGAGGGATTATTTTCTCTCTCGGAAGTATCTCCTATTACTGCAATGTGACGGCGATGAACTCCCTCATGAGCCTGTTTACACCCGGCGCACTTTCCAGTACCCAAAACTCATCCATTATTCACTCCAATTTAATCGGAGCGAATCTGGGGTTTTCTTTTCTTCCAGGGAATGCTTTCAGAAGTTGAAACTCCTCCTAATTGCCGTTCAGCAGACGAATGAGTTTGATGAGATTGAGTAAGTCAGCTATGGTTTTCATGTCATTAATATGCGGCGTTGGGATTGATCGTGTCCGATGTAATCTATGCATGCGTTGGCACTCCATAAAAGCTGAAATCCTATATAGTCAACAGACATGCAATTTATCCATCTACTACCGAAAGATGGAAGTGTGTTTAAAGATCCGATGTATTGGTTATTTATTAACATTAAGGAATTTAAGCTCCAATATGTCCATGTACCAATTGTAAGCAAACTTTGTACTTGTTCATAGCAGTTAAGTTTACCAACTGAGCTGGTATTAAAATTCATGTTTGATTCTCTCACCTCTTTTTATCTCCCTTTCTTTTTTAGCATTATTATTAATCCTGGACAGCACATTGTCGTCACTCAAGGAACTGTTGGTTTCTTCCTTGCCCCTGATGCTCAAGAAGCAAAAAGGTAACCCCCAAAAAGATTTTTTTTTTATTTATTATTTTTTTTTTTGGTGTTGTGTTTTTTTTTATTTAGAAAAAAAGAAAGGAAATTGTTTTAATCATATAGGCCCTTTAAATATATATGTATACAACTAACCTGCGCAAAATTCCTGTCAAATGTGGTAGGGTTTTTGAGATAATATGGTCGAAAATCTGGAGCGGTTATGTCCACGCAGGAATAATAATCCGTAATTGGAATACACAATCTGAGAAACGTTTCTCAGATTGTTACTTTTAGATTACCTTTTTCCAAAACCACATTCCAGAGAAGGGAATCGTTTCTCAAATTGTTACACTAGGTATACCCTGCCTTTAAATAAAAACTGCTTAATTCAAAATATAGAGTAACTTTTTTGATAAGCTTTTGCTTTTTTTGTCAAGTTCATATACATTGCTACTGAGATTGCTGTATTTGAAAGTGATACTTCAATATGTTAAAATTAAACAAATTAATAAATAAAACCAAGTTTGATTAACTTAAATCCTTTAGGCCTATAAGGATTTCAAAAACCGTCGATTGTATTTGGTAAAGTAACATGAAACAAAATAAACTTCTGCAGAAACAGAAAACATCCCATCTCAAAACTCAAGAACTTAGATGAGAACGATTTGAATGGATGAGCCAAGTTTCAGAAACCAGTACTTTGTAGTCCCTTTAAGACTTCGATGTCTTAAAAACATGCATCATCACATGAGCATGTGGGTTGATATACTGGATGTTTTTTCTCGAGGAAAACGGCGGCAAATTTGTCACATTTTTCACTGACGAGTCAAGGTTGGAAGGCGTTAGAGCGCGAATCTCTTCGTGATTGAGAAAGCGTGGATACCAAAATGTGATATCGCCAGCTTAAATCGCTGTTTGCAGCGTCACAACTGCCCAATGTCGGGCATGAATTTCTTATGAGCTCGGTTTGTGGCGCATTTCTGTTTAACCGGAAAATGAGCGAGCTGAGATGAAAATTGAAAATAAAGGAAGAAAGATTTATGTGTAGATGACTTTGAGTGCAGCTTTTCAATCTCTTTCAAGGGTTTTTACAGCCCTGAAAGTGAAAACTAAAACGCCATCCAGACATTCAAATGATTCCTCATATTGGCAGGACAGTTTGTTGACTAATAGGCCTAGGCCTAGTTTGTAATGTGCCAGTTTTTCAAAATATGCCAATGTAACTGCTTTCTGTATTTTTGCCTTTTCAATTTTTGTTTACATATTTAATATATTCCCGTTTCTCTCTTATTTCTTCTTTTTAAAGTTATACTTCTCTAACTGGTTTTTTGTCTTTTTGTTAGTTGTTATTTTGTGCATCTTTTTTTCATTGTATATTCTAATCAGAACAGTTCTAATCAGGGCAAAAGTGTTAGTTTGAATTTGAAACAATTTGAACAGTGGTGCAACCAGAAGAGGGGACAAGAGAGCCCCCGCTCAGAATCCTTCCCCCCCCCCCATTGCCCCACCCCAAGTGGGTTTTTTTGGTTTTTGTAATGCGAAAAATAATGGTAAGTTACATTAAATAGCCCCCCCCCCCCCCCCCCCCATGAAAATGTCTGGTTACACAACTGAATTCCAATGAACGTACACATCCTTCAAACAAGTATTGTGTTTAAAGTAAGAGAGGTCAGGTTTGTTATCTTGCCAAGATTATCCCAGCAGATGATATGACCTTTCATTTATTTGCCTCACCACTCATTTCTTCTGCATCATGAGTTGGTCCAAGCCAGCCGCAGCCTTTCATGTTAAAATGCCATCGCTGATTAAATTGCCCCCAACATTATTATATCCCCTGCTTCTCTGCCTCATCTGTAGGGCGTTCTATTACTGTCGAGCCTGCCATGGGGAAGGCGTGGAAGTGGAGAAAATTTGGAAGTGTGAATGCAAGGAATTCTCCTGCTTGGATAACAGTAAGTTCTGCCTACAAAATAAGATCACGCCGTATTCTGCGGAGACTTTGAGGCAGGGGCGCCCGCATACGATGGTTGTTTTTTCATTATTGAATTTCATCTTGACATTTTCATTAGAATTAATTATTTAAATATGAGTTTGAATAATTTAGCATTAAAGGAAGGATGTGTGGAATGTTTGTTTATTTTTAGATATCTAATTTGTTTTACTACTTGACCAAGATTTGTTTGGTATTTACTTGTGTTTTTTTCATCAAGCTGTCACTTGATGTGATGTGATTTCATATGATGGTAAAGTCAGATGTGATTTGATATTCGATGTTAAGTATTGTTTTAATTAAACCTTCCTAGACACGACTGTGTGGAAGAACATCCACACAAAAATGAATATTCGTAACTTGTTTTACCGGCCGCATGGTCTACGTCACCTCCAGCTAGATGCTCTTTTTCTTGCCAATAGTTGACTACTAGGTTTGGGCAAGGGTTGAAAAGTTTGTACACCCTTCATTTTACCTGAACCGAAAGATTTGCCATAATACTCGCTAATACCACATACATTGAGATTGTGCCTTTTGGTGAGCTGGGTGTCATGGGACAAATGACTATAGTTTGACCATAATCATGTAGACTCGCCCTTCGATTTGCTCTGCCCTTGGTATGAGGAAAAATATGGGAGCATAATTGGGCGCTAATTACCATAATTATATATGTGGAAGTTCGTCCACACACAAATGCGCCTTTGTACATTTGAAAATGTTTGTGCCCCACGGGATGCAATAGATAAACTTCATTATATATAAACACACTTTAATATATTTGACATAATCGAATACACAATGACACCACAATTATGTGGAGTGGTAGGCCCCCAAAAGAACAGTCCAAAACATATATTAAACAACAATTTACATGCCATTGCATTCATACAGTGTAATTGTTTTTTTAACTTAATTATTCAAACTTTAATTGTGTTTACCACTAGACCATGCCAAAAAGTACACACATAAAGACGGCCATAAACTGCTGGCAATGACACGGCTCGGAGATCTACATGAACCAGGTAGATGCATGTAGTTAGTTTTATTATGCAAGATTGTAATTTTAATCTAAGGAAATTACTAAGTATAAAGCATTTTTTTCACACTTATTCCCTGAATATCTGACATTTTTTATTCAAATCGGCGAAAAGTTGGACCTATGTCTTCAAGCCATTGAAAGTTGAATGTTATAGTTTCTTGTCAATGATGTTTTTGAAGATATTCATTATTCTTTTTTAATGCCTTATTAACATTTAAGTATTAAAGGTCCAAAAACGTTGGCCGACAATACATTTTTCAGTCAATCCTTCATTCTCAGCAAATTTGCCTTTGACCCAAATCACTTGACGTCATCTTCACAATAATCTTGGTGGCGCCAAATTTTGGGAGTCAATGTTCCAGTGTGTTATACAATGCAGTGTGCATTTTGGGCGACTCGTGTTTGTAACAAACTTACCACTGACTCCCAAATTGGCGAGCGTGGAAGATGGTAGCCGCGTGTAACGTGGTTGCAAGGGATCAAATACACGGACAACTGTGTCTCACCTAGATCTTGAAGCCCTTGAAAAAAGATGGGAAAACGGGCATGGATTTTGATTCGGGTAAAAAAATTAGAAGAAAAACAATATTTAAAAAAATATCATCACTTCTCATTGATGGGTTGAAAATAAACTAACGATTAGTTTTGGTTAGTGTTGGACAAACCAACATTGTTGATGTTTTTTGTTTTCTACAGCACCAGCCGCTCGCACATCCCATGCTGACTTACCTGATTTGCAAATCAAAGGGTAAGTATTCACTCTCAGTTGCCTTATTGTGGATGTTGTGGGTTTTGAGGTTGACTTAGTGTGGAGTGTGGATGTTGTAAGTCTTGAGATTGTTCTTGGTCTTGAGATTGGTCTTGTTGCCTCTCAGTTGACTAAGTGTGGATGTTGTAGGTCTTGAGATAGGTTTGGTCTTATCAGTTTTGGTCTTGTACCCTCTCAGTTGACTTATTGTGGATGTTTAAGTGTGAAGATTGGTCTTGGTCTCATCAGTCTTGGTCTGCTTGGCTCTCAGATGACTTAGAGGGGATGTTGCAGGTCTTAAGGTTGGTCCTGGGTTCATCAGTCCTGGTCTTGTTGCCGCTCAGTTGACTTAAAGTGGATGCTGTAGGTCTTGACATTGGTCTTGGTGTCATCTGTCCTGGTCTTGCTGCCTCTTAGTTGACTAATTGTGAATTTGGTTGGTCTTGACATTGGTCTTGGTGTCATCTGTCCTGGTCTTGCTGCCTCTTAGTTGACTAATTGTGAATTTGGTTGGTCTTGAGATTGGTCTTGGTCTCATCTGTCTTGGTCGTGTTGCCTCTTAGTTGACTTATTGTGGATGTTGTAGGTATTGAGGTTGGTCTTGGTCTCATCTGTCTTAGTCTTGTCGCTCTGTTGTCTAAGTGTGGATGTTGCAGGTCTTAAGATTGGTCTTGGTCTAATTAGTCTTGGTTTTGTTGCCTTGGCTGACTTAGTGTGGATGCTGTACATCTTGAGATTGGTCTTATGGTCTTGTTAGTATTATTGCCTTTCAGTTGAATTAGTGTTGATGTTGTAGGTCTTGAGATTGGTCTTGGTCTAATTGGGCTGTTGCCTCTCAGTTGCTTTGTGGATGTTGTAGGTCTTGAGGTTGGTCTTGGTCACATCCGTCTTGGTCTCGTTACCTCTCAGTTGACTAGTGAGGATGTTGCAGGTCTTGAGACTGGTCTTGGTCTCATTGTCTCATTCATGTTGCCTCTCAGTTGACTTTTTGTGGATATTGTAGGTCTTGAGATTGGTTTTCTTGCCTCTCAGTTGGTTTGTGGACTTAGTGTGGATGTTTTAGGTCCGGAGATTGATCTTAGCCATCAGTCTTTCTCATGTTGCCTCTAAGTTGACTATGTTTGGTCTGATTGTCTGTTTTTACTGTTTCTCTTTTCAAAACCCAGTGTCCTAAAAACTCAAAACTCTTCTTGGATAAAACTTCATTTCACAAGTTTCACATCAAAATCCTGAAAGTCTGTTGATTTTGAATTTAGTCTTAAAACTTCTCCCTTTTTTTCATTGGAAATACTCCATTATGTTTATTTTGTGTGTGTTTATACTTGGAGAAATTTTGACATAGTTTATGACTTTCTATTTTTATAGTGCAGTGACTGAATCCTCATCAGACCACCAACCAGCGTATGACTTCACTGGTTTGTTTCACTGGTGCCCTGCACGCAAAATCGAAGATGCTTTAATTGTAAGTTTGCTAGAGTCTTCTGGTTGCTTTTAGTTTTGTACTGACCTTTTTTTCAAGATTCATTTAAAAACTTTTTCATAAATATTCTACTCTGTTGTTGACTCTTCTACTGTTTTAGGCCTCATCACAGCAACGGCGTCACCTGGTAAACCATGTCATAGTTTGTTTGTTTGGGGATGAAAACTCACCTCTGATTGGTCTAAGGAATTTTGTAATGCCTCTGCGAGCCAGTAACTTCAAGAGTGAGGATCTACGGACCATCGTGTTCCTTGGCAACGTCAAGTATGTGGAGAGAGAGTGGGATAAAATCAAGAATTTCCCCAGGGTCTTCATTTGTAATGTAAGTGCATCCATGACTGAAACAAAGTTAGCTGTTGACAGAAAACACAATAAAGTGTACCACTATCTACCATCATGTTAGCAGTTTTCCCAATGATTTTAACCTTTTTTAAGTACCTGAAAAAATTCCATAAGTTGTGTGTGGTGGTCATAAGTGGTCAAGTGTACTGAACTTAAGCTCTGGTGTTTCTGATCAGCAGAGTGTGGGTTCGAATCCCTGTCGTGGCACTTGTGTCCTTGAGAAAATTAAAAAACATCAAATGAATTAACATGTCCATCCATATGTTGAATCAGTTTTGGGTGGTTTCAGGTACAAAAACAACATAAAAACTGCTTGCATGACAAGCAAAGTGGTAGGCCTACATTTTATAGTTGTTCCTGTCTATTGCAAATGCTTATCGATAAAAACGGCCAATGGTACAATGTAAAAAGCAGTAATGACCTGACATATCAACCTGAAATGAGTCTTTCTGGAAGGGCTAGCCCTTGGGAAAGACTTGCTAAATCAAGAAAGATGAAATAAGTCAGCCTAGAAAAATATTGTGCTTTGATATGATATCCCTAAGCTATTGTTTGGGAAGCGAAAGGAACCCAAGGTTGTAAAGTCATTGAAGAAAAATGAGCACACCATCTTAGGTATAGTGTTTTGGGAAGAACAAACTGCCCAAATATCCACTCCTATAAAACAGACTTACCCCTAGTCATAATGTTACTGATGAAGACTGAATGTCAAGATGGCATGGAGGTGACATTCTTTGTTTTATGTTGTGAAACAATTAGATCACAACTTGATATTTTTCAATCTTCCCTTTTATTAATCGCAAGCTCTTCAGCAATCATACTCCAAGGTTTATCTCCACACATCAAATCTTCACTCACTTCTTTTTACTTGTCCACAGATTGCAGTAAAGGGTACTTCTCCGGGCTTAATTGCCTGAAATGAAGTTAATAAGAACAACCTGTAACTGATTTTGACTAATTTACTTTTCCCAATATACAGGGATCCCCACTGAGCCGTGCAGACATGCGTAACGTCAATGTTCACCAGAGTGCAATGTGCGTCATCTTGTCTGCTAACATGGGAGACAACATTGAACAGGGTCTTCAAGACAAAGAGACCATCTTGTCCTCACTGAATCTTAAATCCATCATGGCTGCCGGGGCTCACAGTAGACGCTCTAAGATCATCGCGGCGTATGCTGCAGGTAAATTGATTCCTCTCTCCCTAAAGGAACACCTCATAAACTGATCTTGTTTTTCACTTTTAAGTGAAATACGTGCAATCCTCAAGACACTAATTGAGACAGTTATTCAAACATCTTGACTATAGTCTAAGGTTTGCTGTTTGCTTTCTGAGGAAAGTTTTCCTCATAACTGCAGTATAAACCTTTAATAATATAACTAACACCATACTCACCATGGAGCAAAACAACATATATGTACACACTTTTTTTACTTAAAGGCACTGAACACGTTTGGTAATTGTCAAAGACCAGTATTCTCACTTGGTGTATCCAAACATATGCATAAAATAACAAGCCTGTGAAAATTTGGGCTCAATTGGTCATTGAAGTTGCAAGAAAATGATGAAAGAAAAAACACCCTTGTTGTACAAATTAGTGTGCTTTCAGATAGGAATAAAAGGCTTCTGGCCAGAAGTCTTTTATTATTTTAGTGAGAAATTACCCTTTTCTCAAAAACTATGTTACTTCAGAGGGAGTCGTTTCTCACAATGTTTTATACTATCAACAGCTCTCCGTTGATCGTTACCAAGTAAGTTTTTATGCTAATATATATTTTGAGTGATTACCGAACGTGTAAAGTGCCTTTAAATAGTGGAAAACAGCATACAAATATAACTTGGTTTGAGGGTCAACAGAATTCTAGCTCCAAAGGTGTTGGAAGTTTACAATCTACTTCCTGATGCAAAGCCATGTGAGCTAGTATGTCAACTTCAAATAGGAAGGGGAGCTAATATCAACTGTCCACTCGAAACAAACCATGTTATTCATGTTTTACTATTCCTCATACTTCTCTAGTTCGGTTTATTATTGAGCTTGAGAAAAAGTAGTTTGACAATTATGTGTGCACCGTCTTTTTATGTGAATGTAGCTACCTGGGGCAATGTTCCACATGTGTAATATTCTACATCGTGTTACAGTCCTAGGATTGCTTTTTAAAACGCATGAGTAGTAGAATGGTGCGCATGCAACAGTCTACTACACTTGCGTATTACCCTGTGCATGAATACTGGCACTCGCGCTTGGTCAACAGCAAAAATAGAATGGACCAATGAGAATTCAGCTCTTGCTTGATTATGAATATGTATGAGGTATTATGTAATATACATGGAAAAAAGAATTGTTTTGTGGAGGAGTATGTTGCAGGTTACTTTTATGCTTTGATCTGGTCTTTGAAACTGTTAACTGTTTGACCATCAGAATCACCAACACGGCTAAATGGAGGGAGTATTAAGAGGTCATTATTCACACAAGGATCAACTAAGATTATGGTTCCAATGCTGACTGAGTTAGGTAAGTCAACTTGAATATAGTACTGACCAAAGAATATTTAGATTGGCAACTTGGTCTCAAAAAAATGTGAAGTATGCCCTCGGATGCCATTTTAGTAAGCAACTCTTTGATGTAGCATTAATTAGGTCAGTGCAGATAATGACCATTGCGTTTAAACATTTGCTAACAAAATGGTGCCTATAGGCCGTACTTCATGTTTTTAGAGATCCAGTTGTGGCACTATACAATCTTTGTATACTGACCTACGGCATCGGCAGAGGCGTGGGCCGGCTCGCTGAAAAGATGCATTCTTCAACAATTGTCATTGCAGTGAACGGCCATAGCTGCAGCCAAAGTGGTTTAATTTGGACACGGCCTCCGACAACTTAAAGAAAATAATGACCATACCGATATATTCTCGACGTAAAGGGTCTGCCCTATGCCTAGTTGTGTATCTCAGCAGCAAGAAGTGTGCACAA
The DNA here is from genome assembly GCA_037783415.1 of Leptasterias polaris. NCBI lineage: Eukaryota > Metazoa > Echinodermata > Asteroidea > Forcipulatida > Asteriidae > Leptasterias > Leptasterias polaris. The sequence continues at coordinate 2,075,295 of JAZGTN010000214.1, read as the reverse complement.
GCACAGGCAAAATTCATTACTAATCTATGAAATACAATTAACTCAAGCATGGATTTTTCTGCTAGCATAACTGGCAGTTTTAGGGGTTATATCTCTAATCTGCTTGAGCTTGAATTGATTTTATTATAGCATAAAGAGATGAAGAACAATGCAATTTTTAAGTTTGTTTCTTTATTCTATGTGTTATAAGCACTGGTTACTCAGTCCTCTTTGAGTCTTTAGGAAATTTTCTACAGGCACCTCAGGAAGGGTTCTAACCCTTCTCCTTAGTTATGGGATGGGTGAGTGCTTGCAGAAGTAGCGCAGTCCACAGAATATACAAAATTATATTTACACAACAATAAACAAAATATTGCTTTGTTTGATTATTGAAGATGTACCTCCTCTTTATTTGTTGGTGTCTCTCCTCAGTAAACGACATCAACGTTCAGTTTCTTGATGATGACGACGAGGATGATCCAGACACTGAGTTATATCTCACTCAGCCGTTTGCTTGTGGTACAGCATTTGCTGTCAGCGTCTTAGACTCCTTGATGAGCGCCGTGAGTCAAACCCCCTTTGTTCTTATCACAAAAACCCCTGTTTCTCCTTTTTATATTCAAGTTTATCTATAGACCATGTGACCTGTGACATCACATGTTTACAAAAGAGCCACAGAGCCTGGACTTCCTGCAGGCACAGTTTGTACGCAGCTCAATGGAAGAAAACAATCAATCTTATGTTTTATGGAGATTGTCTGATTTTTCTCAACTATTGATATGAAGAAAGGGGGGACATCTCTACAGCTGTTGCTTTTGTAACTCTTGAATTTATGTGAAAATTATTACACAAAATGTAAATTTTCCCATATGGCCAATGTAGTATCTTGCCAGTCGGGAAATGCATTAGAATGTACAAGGTCACTTTTTCTGTAAACAAAGGTAACATGGTCTATACACAAACTTGTAATACAGGTAAGCAATGTTCACAAGTGGTAAAGAAAATAACAGATTTGCATGAATACATTTGAAGTGCAAGTCCATTTATAAACAAAGTTAGGTTCAGATTAGCTTTATACATAATAAATAAACAATATGTAAAGGAAATGTAAAAGAAAGCAAAGGAAAAAAGGTAGTGCATTCCTTTTAATTAATCAGATAAAAAATATTGCATGAACATCCGGAAGTCAATAAAATTTTGTAGAAATGACACTTCACAAAAATGAAGCATGGAATGAATGCAATGTTATACAATTCGTTGTGACTGTTGTAATTAATTACCGCTTTCCAACTCTCTTGCTCTTTGCAGACATACTTCAACTCCCATTCCCTGACCCTCATCAGAACACTTATTACTGGAGGAACCAATGCTGACTTAGAGGAGATACTATCCGAGGGTGGAGAGCTGCCCCCAGGGGCTCAGATCAGTCACAGTCGACTCATGGAATTACTCAGAGATAGGTGTACTGTGGCACAGCTTAGTATTGGGGTTGGTGTGTTTCAACAGTTTAAGGTAAGCTTTCATGATTTTGTTATTTTGTTGAATACGTTTCTAACAGTCTTTCACAAAGCCAATGAGAAAGACTCTGCCCACAGATATTTCTGTTTGGTTATCAGTTTGCAAAGCTAATTCTCATTTAAAATGATCGGTGTGTTGTGGCCGAGCGGTTCAATGCATCGGCTTCAAGTTCTGATGGCTGAGTCATCAGTGTGTGGGTTCGAATCCCGGTCGTGACACATGTGTCCTTGAGCAAGACACTTAACTATAATTGCTTCTCTTCACCCAGGGGTAAAATGGGTACCTGTGAGGGCAGAGATGGTTCTTGTGAATGATTTTAGCTTAGTGCGCTTTGGCAGCACAGGCTGTGACTCCCCAGGGAGCTGAGATGGTTTCAGGAATGAAATAAATGATCATTCTTTGGAATTGCGCTATATAAGAGCCGATATTATTATTATTATTATTATTATCATTATTATCCACTGTTGAATTTTTACTTCTAAACTCAGGAGGGCCACACCTACGACCATTTGTTTCTTCATGCTCTTGAGAGTGGAATCCTTTGTCTAGGGATCTACCGAAGCCTCATCATTGCTGGTAAATCTTTGGGGAAACGTTATGTCATCACCAACCCATCCCAAGACTTTGAACTCACGTTAGGGGACAAAATCTTCTGTCTGAAACATTTTGAGGATCTGAATATGAATAACCATCTCATACCGGAGACATCTCTTGAGTTATAGCCAAACAGGTAACGACTGCTAACACATTAAGAATGTCTCACTCAGCGCAGCCCGATTCTACATTTTTATAAACAATTTTTCCCCAAATATAATCCTGAAAAATCATACGAAAATCATATTTTGTGGAAACCATAGTTTTGTTCACTTCATTAACAAAACTCTTAAAAGATTGTAGAACTTTCAAATGGTTAAAGCAGCAAGAAGACTTGAAGGTGTTCCCTTTTGAAATATTTCATTGCCAAAGGCTAGATCTCTTTTATATACACCGCATCCCCCCTTCTTTCTGATCCAATTGATTAACATTATATCTCACTTCTATACCCAAGTTGCCAAAGGTTGTAGGATTATTTTTGTATGAAATGCTTTTCATGTGGATAACATGAAACCGTCTTCCGATGTAATTTTGCTGTCCTGGTTTGTTTGTGTCACATTGATGCAAAAAAACTCATTTTAAACTAGTTTCCTGTTTTCACCTTAAATTTTACGGCTGTCAATGTATCACGTTATACAATTACATAACTTTGATGAATTTTTTAGTAATTAGACTTCAAAACTTTTGAATGAAGCATACCTCTTTTCATCCAAGATTCTTACGTATAACCTTTAATATATACAGCTTGTTACATTGATAGTGATGAATATCTGATCGAATTGTGAAGACACTTGAAAGCTACAGTAGTCACTCTGCTAAAATGTTCCCTCTACCCATTGGTTTATGATGGGTTAATCTTTGTAGACACTATAGATGGTAGAAACCAATTCCCACCACAGCAATCTCACAATCCATCCCTTACCCATTATTTACATATATGCTAATAAACTCATTTGCATATTAAGAAAACCTTTACATTCCTGGTGATATTTGATTTTTGAAGTTACCAAGATTCATAGTCTATATTCATAATCCGTGATAATAATTCCTAAAATTATGAATAGAAAAAAATGCAATACTATAAGTAATATTAAACTAGTGATAGTCTTGTGAGGTATTTCAATTTTGTAACCAGATTGTTTTTAGTTTGTGAATAAAGGTATCAAATAGTTCAGATTTTAGTTTATGAGTTAGATCTACTAGCTTGATAACTTACAGCAAGTATATCACAATTAGAATGTTTTGTTTATTAGTTAAATTATGCAGTTATAATTGGATTAAGTTGATGTTTATTTTGAGAAAAAGGTTAAACTGCTGTTGCAACTTATGTTAGTTCTGCTTTGGCCACAATCATTAAAAAGTGTTTTAAATTGTACTTAATTATTTCAGGTAAGTATATACCTTAATGGAAATATGACTTATAAAGAGTTATCTGTTTCCCTCAATTTTGTATTTACCAAAAAAAACAAAGAAATTTTGCAGGGTATAATGTAAATAAACACGTATTAATATCACTGTAAATAAACAACTTGTAAATAATGTCTTGCCTCCATAATGATTGTGTAGTGGGGCTATATCTAGTTCCTGTTTTGCCAATTGTTGCGATATTAGTTTGGGTTACTTTGTTTAGTCAGTTAATATAGTTCCTGATTTTACGTGTGCATTTTTTCACTTACATGGCTGAGACTTTTTTCATAAAGTGTGATATTTATTCAAGTATAGATTATTGTTTCAAATTCTGCAGAGGTGTTACTCTAGATAATTCATTTACGGAATCTCCAAGTGATAAATGCAAACACACCATGCAAGAATACAATTATTGGCAGTTGGTGTGGTATGTTACCAGTTGGGGGTTACCAGTGTGGGAAAGTGGACAGGCAGGTGCTGTCTTATCACACTCGGGTAAAACATATTCATGGGTTTGAACTTGTCCACGGGGGCAGAGGACAGTAGCTGCGATGCCACACATTTTCATGATGGCTGTGAGGCGACTGGCACCAGACCGTAGTCTATTCAGTTGCACCTAAGCCTGCCTTGGGAGGTTGTTACCCGGTAGGTGTGGTAACCAGGCCTTAATATGGCTTTAGTCCTGGCTTTAGTCCATGGGCAGCTGGTACTACATCGATAAGCCATTGCTTCCAGGCTCATGGCCTAGATGCTTCAGTGAGCACAACCTGCACAGGGCATTCTTCTCATAGAGGATGTCTTGCAGAAGGTGCTTTGACCAAGCAGCTTTCTAGTATAAAGCTGTCTATAGATGTTATCACTATTTACTGGTAGTGTATCAGATAGTCTGCCAGTCTAAGGTCTATTGCAACTGGTTTCTTCAGAATGAACTGGAGAATGACCCATCACAGACAGCCTCCAGTCTAAGGTCATTGCAGTTGGTTTCTCCAGAATGAACTGGAAAATGACTTGTCACAGACAGCCTCCCAGTCTAAGGTCATTACAGCTAGTTTCTCCAGAATGAACTGGAAAATGACCCGTCACAGACAGCCCCCAGTCTAAGGTCATTGCAGTTGGTTTCTCCAGAATGAACTGGAGAATGACCCATCACAGACAGGCTCCCAGTCTAATAAGGTCATTGCAGTTGGTTTCTCCAGAATGAATTGGAGAATGACCCATCACAGACAGGCTCCCAGTCTAATAAGGTCATTGCAGTTGGTTTCTCCAGAATGAACTGGAAAATGACCCATCACAGACAGCCTCCCAGTCTAAGGTCATTGCACTTTGTTCCTCTGGAAATAACTGCCGTGATCTTGTTATTAGACTGTGCATGTATCGCACATCTTCAAATATTTCTTTAAAATACTTGGCTTTACTTCCAATTACTTGGCTTTAACAAAGTGAACATGCACTTTAGCGGCTCTCACAGTTGAATATGCACAAGACTTACACTGTCCATCGAAGTAATCTGAACCTCTTCAAAGTTACATTAATATACATTTCTTGTCTCTTACCGAATTCATCAAAATATCAACGCTTATTTCACCACTTGTGAACACAAGTGGGATCATTAACACCTCACTGAAAGTAAACTGTTTCATCTTTGTAGGAAAAGTTTTTTAACCAAATTAATTTTCCAGCAGCTGAGATTCATAATAAATTTAGTTGATGGGTCTGCTGTAAAATATTTAATGGTATGTTTTGTTATGGCCTACAGCCATGAATCTGTTCAATTGATGTCAAATTTTCTGTTTATTGGCTATTAATTAGTTGTGTAAATCAGTGATGTATAATTTGTAATGGAATATTTAGTGGACAAAACAGCGACTGTAACTTGAACATTTTTCTAGTAGACTACGGGGTCTATCCGTATTTATAATAATCTACATAGCAGTATAGGAAGTACTATAGGTTCAATGACTTGTACAACTTAATGATGGCGGAACAATACTGGGAAAAGCAGGAAAATAGTATTCAAAAAAGTATAATTCTTTACTAGGCTTAAAGATCAATCTATTCAAATTTCTGATAACCCTTGACTTTATAAACGAAAGCCTGATTGGTTGTCCCAATTACTTATTTAATTAATGGACATTATTGACATTCAAGACTTAATTACTTACCTGACACCAATTGTATTTATGTAAATAACATCATGAAACTATGCATCCAGTATTCCTTCCCTGCCTTTGCCAATTTGACATAGTACTATAGCTAACTAAAATCCACATTTTAACAGTCATTGAAATTAATACAAGTATCTATAAAAAAAATGTATATATTCGGATTTTCATGAGAATAGCGTTCTTCTTTTCATTAAAATATCTCAATGGTTGTATGTTGAATTATATCAAAACAATTACATCTTCAGCAATAGTCACTATAATATACAAAGCAATTAAGTATTCAACTGTAACGAGATATATCGCTGCATTATCAATACTACAAAAAGTATAGAATTATGGGTTGTAGAGCTATTTTTTATATTGGAAGCAGAGGGACATTTATGATATTTAGCAAAATGCCACAATCACTTAACCGCATTGATGTAGTTGATACAACTTAAGATATCGATATTGAATGGATACATTCGCCCAAAATGGATGCAGTGCAGTTATATCGACTTAATTTTATTGATGTTATGGTAAATTTAAGGCTTTGTCACATCGGGCAACTTTTACAGGCAACTTGGAGGCAACCAACTGCAGTGCATGCTATACAGGACAACTTTGGTAACACAAGAGAATTTTTTCAAACAATGTCTTTTAGATCCACAAGAAAAGTATGTGAACATTGAAATGTGAATGTGGTTTTCTTTGCTTTTGGAGATTGCCTAGAACTGGTTGCCTGTACATTGCCTCATGTGATGTGCCACTATAAGGCTGGATGGTTTAAAACTGTCTGATAACTCTGTCTATGATTTTGTTTTATGTGCTTGAGCATTCATTACCAAGGGAACATGACTATAAGATGATCTAGCCACTAAATAGGTCTAATTGACTTAAAAAAGCATTCATCAGGAACACCCAATGGTGATCGTTATAAGCCAAGGCCAAGTTTGTGCAAGAGCTATCATCGACTTATTTTGACTAATAAGTTTACCCAAACTCTGTGTCTAGTGGTTGGACTAAAGATAGGCGACTATTTAGAACCAGCCAACCGGGCATGGATGCATCGCTGGTTATGAATAGCCGTTTTTATAGTACAGCTGCAGTGCAAAGAGGACCAGTTATTAGAAAGATAACGTGCATTGATCCGACACTATTTTATGGTCACGTTAACACGACATGACTAGAGTATACTCAGTGCGCATGCCTTACATGTCCCTATTACCAACCACTAGTTAACCATTGGTCCTTGCGCAAACTTGCTCTAAAGTGATCACTTTAGTCAGTTGCTATGGTAGTACATAATTATGTTTGATAACCCAAAATTTTATGGTTCAGGTTTTCTGTGTAAAATGTTAACATACTTGATTGCAGTATACGCAAGACTTTGGTGATATGGTATGGTATCAGCAGGCAAAGTATAATGTAATGATACTTTATGATGCAATGCCCTTATTTATTCTGCATTCTTGATAAAGTTTACCATAACAGTACTGTGTCACATAAGGCCTTTTAACACTTTGAACAATCTCTGTGTTGGACACAGGCTGAATGCGTGCAAGTTTGGCTGAGTTTTTCACACTACAACATCCGGCATCGGCCAGTGTACTCGATTCCTTGTCAAAACCAACCCTGCTCGGGAAGTGGGTTAAAGGGTTTTTGTCCTGTGTAGAGAACTACATGTGTAGCAAAAAAGTCAACTTTGTGTCGAGCAGTGTGAAAGCACAGAGGATTTGAACCATGTTGAAGTTGTATGAAGTCAATGAATGTGGATTGGAATGCTGGAGCTTTCAACACGAATTGAAGCTTAATGATAGTGTGAAAAGGCCTACAGGCTTCCGCTATGTTTTGGCCACTGTCTACCTGATTAAAGTCCCTTACTAATTGACGGAGCCTTAGACTGTAGAGCCTGAGGCAACAGTTCCGTGGTTTCAAGAAGGACCATAGATATTTGTTACAATGCGGACATCTTGTTTTATTCTCCATCCAAGTCAATGTTATTCAGTGGCGTAACCAGAGAAGAGAGGGGCAGGAGGATGCATCCCCCCCCCCCCCACACAACCTTGCATACATTTATTTTGCCTGTTTTCTTAGCAAGTAGACACTGTAGTTGAAATTTTCACATGTGACTTTTATTGTATATCTTTCTTTATAATTTTGCCTATACAAGCATTAGGCCTACGTTGCAGGGATAGCCTAGTATATACTAGTTTGGTTTTACCCTTAAGAATTTATCACTGTTTGTATGATTGAAATGGGAAAAGAATGTCGCACAGTTTGTTTGTTTGCTCTTCATGGATTTGGTCAAATTGAGATGTGATGTTTCCATTTGTTGGCTACTAAACAAGTATGCTGCATGTTTTAATATAATACTAGCTGGGGTATGCACTAGCCCTATATAGGACTCTTCCTCTGTGCTGTACAAATACGGAAATTGAATGGCCGCCAGGGCTATCTTAATTAAGCACTAAATTATTCATCCACTGGCTTTGAATTAGTGTAGTACTATACAAACGTACTTTTACATTTCCAATCTTTCACCTTTCTGTACCTTGATCTGCAATTCCTTGTCAATTTTCTCTTTGTATATCAATAGCTGTGAAAAAGACTTGTACTCACCTTCTCAAGATTGCTACTACTCAAGAATATAATGTAAACTTCTACCTTTTTAGAGAAATGCAAGTTTAAGACTATACAGTTATGACATAATGGAAGCTTAATAATCTTCTAATCTAGCAACTTTGGATTCTTCATTGTACCGTGTAGAATGCTTAGACTTTATAAACCAACGGACTACTTATGGTTTCATGTCTGCAAATATATAAATTACATGTAAATAAAGATTTACCCTTTATAATACCTACAAATGTTGTTTACAATAAAGTCAAAATGTTACAATTACCACAACCATTTCTAAGTCTGGTCATTTACTGTTTGTATTTCTTCATTTTATCATAGAATGTACCTAACACTTAATGAAAACCCTTTCCAACACCTGAATAACACTATGAAAATCTTTGGTGTGAAACAACCGTGAAATCTCAGTGAATTGTGCAGGTTTTGGCTGAAATTCAAGGAATTACTTCTCTTTCACCTAGCTTTGAGGGAATTTCAATTCTGAACAAAGAATCTCACTCTAGACTATTGACAGGCCTCCTTGAAATTCAGCCTGATTTCAGGGAGTGTGCTCCATCATCCAAGCCCAGACCTCCTTAATTGGTGAATAATTCTCTGGAATGTCATTTCCCACTTCCCCCACTCCATGGTCCCATGGGGGTAATATTAGTCTGTTATCAAGCTCTACTCCGAATGTAAACATTGGTCTATCCACAGTGTGCCGACCTGAAACAAGGGGACACCAAAAGGCTGACTAATAAACCAAGTATCAGGTTGACTTCCCCAATTTGGTGAATACTCCTTGAATTAAACCACCCTACACACAGACACCCAAGACAGCCTTGGCTGTTTTCAGCAGTACAGCACAGTGAACACAACGTCAAACACTTATGCTCTCGCAATTATGTGTTATTGGCCATGTTCTCTTCAACCATGTACTCAGTACTATTAGTTACCTCAAATATTACCTCAATAATATTATGAGCCAAAACTGATGAACTATTAGTCATGTTCTCTTCAACTGAACATGTACTCCTTAAGTAACTCGAATGATCGGATATTGAGATGTGTCGGATATTGAGATGTGATCATACAATGCCTAATATTTAATAATGACAGATGCATCAGTAGAGCATACTGCATCAATTTAGAACCTAAAATTGAAACTTAAATGGACTACAACGAAAACTCACACATTAAATTTACTATCGAACCTTGTTTATGTTGTGTTCAGGTAACAATTTATTGTTGTGGTCATGTTTTTCTCTAAATAATTTTGTTGCAATTTGACCGAAAAAATTTGACCTCGATTCTTCGATTTTGAAATTTCCCGCCCTGTACTGGTTCCCGGCAAAGATCCATTGAAAACCACAATGAAATCCACGATATAGTACCAGCGGACTTGTAAACCAGCGAAAAGTGATGACGTACTACCCATGAACAGCCGAGAGTAAACAAAAGACGCGATGTTATTCCGTGTGTATTATGTATGCGTTTTCATGCAGAGGCATGAAGTTTTTACGAAGCTTTTTTTTTCTTCTAGTGTATCAGCTACAATAATGTCGACTTCATGTGTTGTTGGTGGATGCACTAGAAATAGTTCTAAGAATCCAGAGATTCATTTTGTTCAATTTCTGCGGGATCCTGCGATATCAAAGGAATGGGTGAAGTTCCTGAATAATACACGAAAGGATTTCACCTTCTCGACAAGAAGTAGGCCTTTGATTTGTTCAGCACATTTTTCAGAGGACTGAATTGAACCTTCAAGTGCTTTGAAAAAATCACTGGGTTTGACAACAAAGTTTCGTTTGAAGCCTGGATCGATCCCCACATTGAAAGCGCCAAACATCGAGAGAATTCGTGTATCTACTACCACCAGGCCTATGCTACTACGTCGGCCGAATCATCGGCCTCCGCCGGGTCTGCCGTGGCCACAGAGTCAGGTGCAGAGTCGCAAAAAGGGCTCTTGAAACGTAACGTTGGTGGCTTCACTGGGACAGCATTCCAGAAGAGAGAGATAAGCCGGGTAAGTTCTTAGAACTATTTTGAAACGATTATCATAAACTTTGCCACAGACATGAAGTAAAAGTGTATTTTGAGCTGTTTTTAACCTGCCTCTAGAGGGCACTTTTAGATTTAATGACGTCAGCGGTTCAATTTTTGTAATCAAGACACTTGCTCGACTATAACATCGTTTAAAAAAACTTCAAAAAATGTGCCGCTTTTAAATTACAAGGCCCTTCCAGTTTCGACCGGAAGTAGAGGCCATGTCATGTCACAAACACAATAAAAAAATTAAGACCTATCTAATATTGATTTTGAGGCACCGTTATATCAGAGTTTTTAAACCGTGCCATAAGAGCACGAATAGTCTGATACCCTTTAGTTGGTCTCATATCAATCAATCAATGCTTTATTCATGGTACCCGGAAATTTGCTGCATACACGTGTTTTCAAAATGCTCCAAGCACACTTGAATCTGACTGTCTCTGTGTCGGCTGTGGCTGATAATATAGAGCCGTTTTGTCGAGGTGTTTATCTTCAGAAAACTGTTCAGGCAAGACTAATGTATACTCGTTTATTCTGGTTTCTTAGACCACTGAAAGCACTGATTGTAGCAATGTTTGCGCTATGTATGTTTCTACTAGCTGTACGTTTGTTAACTTTACACATTACGTTTGGCTGACATGCTTTTGTACTCATTCACAACACAATAGGCGATAGCGTGTTTTAACGCTCCCTGTTATTCGGTATCGTTTGCTGTTCTTCCCGTTATATCCAGTGAGTGTTATTATTATCTGTTTCATTATTCACTTACAGACATTTACTAAAGCCTATCTATAGATGAATGTTTACAAACGACTTCAAAATGGGCTCAAGTCTGATCGTATGGAAAATATCGTATAGGCCTATAGTCAATATTTATTTTCACACCAAAAAACTTAATTTAGTATGGGGCAAACTGTTGAAGTTTGTTTCAAATAAGTCTTGAGAGTGTAATTGTCTGAAATGTTTTAATTTGGATTTGTGTTTGGAAGGAATACCTTATCGATTTAAAATTAATAAACTCGAAATTTGAGGGAAAAAACCAAGAGTCCATGTTTTGTTTTTTTAGAAATCAATTACTTGTATATTTAATAATTTTGTTGGCCACATCATGCCCTCCTCGTGAATATCCACCCCACCCCCAGCCCGATTCGTCCCGGAGTATGGCTCCTAACAATTAGTTCCGTGCATTTTATTCACCAAAAACACCCGTGCATGCCACAACTGCGTTCGTGTCCAGTCCCATTCCTTTCATCGTATCAGTTTATAATTCTCTACGGTAGTAACTAATTCTGAGATTCTACATCAAATAAAAAGGCAAGTTAGGCAGAGGACCAGGATCGGGACTCCAAACCCCATGGTACCGGGTTCGGTTCCTCTCGGCATTGTAGTTTATTCAAAGGTATATATCTTATTATCAGAGGCAACGAGATGGCAAACACAACAGCCTAGTGGAACGGCTTTGGTTTCTTGAACGATGGGTCCCAGGTTCTGCAGATTTCTTTTTGAAATTCAAATAAAAAAATCTGTCCTTTCTGAGGTTAAATATACACGCAAACCCAATTGCAGTAATGTGTTCTTCTTTATTTGTACCTTGTTTAATTAGTTTTGTTAATTCTAAGGTTTAGATTTTAAAATCAACGGGAACTTGTTAAGAAGGGCTGTGGCCTGGTGGTAGAGCTGCAGACTCTGAACCCAAAGGTACTGGGTTCAATTCCCGTGTGTTCTTTTTGAATGAGGTAAAACCATTGGATTTGCAGGGCACATGGTAAAAAGAAATCCTTGACTTACACGTAAATAATTTGCACACGCTATCACCAGTTTACTTTTAGCCGTTGTTGATTTGATGTTCTAGGGTTAAATTACACTTGAACGCCCTCTTGATTAAGAGGAGCAGTGGCCCAGCGGAAGGGCTTCGGACTCTGAACCCAAAGGTACTGTGTTCGAAACCCGGCTGTTCTTTTTACACGTTGTTGATTTAAAGTTGTTCATACTTATGTTTTCTGCTAGGCCGTTTTTGATTTGATATTTAACCAAACTCGAATGCAGTTTAATTAAGAGGAGCGTTGGCCTATTAGTGGTAAGGCTGCGGACTCTGAACGCAAAGGTCCTGGGTTCAATTCCCTGGTGTTCTTTTTGTACCAGGTAAAACCATTGGGTTTACGCATGGTACTATGGCATATGGAAATCCTTGCTTTACACTTAGTAAACAAATTGTGATTGGAAGGAACACGCTTTAATTACAAGTAGTTTATTTTTTGGCCTTTTTGATTTAATGTTCTAGGATTTAAATTAAACTCGAACCCACTTAAAGTAAGAGGACCAGTGGCCCGGTGGAAGCGCTCTTGACTTTGAACCCAAAGTTACTGGGTTCGAATCCGGTGTGTTCTTTTTGTACATTATTGATTTAAAGTTATTTATTCCAAGGTTTAAAATTAAACTCGAACGCAAATTAGTAAGAGGACCAGTGGCCCAGTTGTAAGGCTGCGGACTCTAAACCCAAAGGTACTGGGTTCGAGTCCCGGGTGTTCTTTTTGTACGAGGTAAAACCATTGGGTTTACGCATGGTACTATGGCATATGGAAATCCTTGCTTTACACTTAGTAAACAAATTGTGATTGGAAGGAACACGCTTTAATTACAAGTAGTTTATTTTTTGGCCTTGTTGATTTAATGTTCTAGGATTTAAATTAAACTCGAACGCACTTAAAGTAAGAGGACCAGTGGCCCGGTAGCAGGGCTCTGGACTTTGAACCCAAAGGTACTGGGTTAGCTTCCTGGGTGTTCTTTTTGTACATTATTGATTTAAAGCTGTTTATTCCAAGGTTTAAAATTAAACTCGAACGCAAATTAAGTAAGAGGACCAGTGGCCCGGTGGAAGGGCTCTGGACTTTGAACCCAAAGGTACTGGGTTCGAATCCCGGGTGTTCATTTTGTACCAGGTAAAACCATTGGGTTTACGCATGGTACTATGGCATATGGAAATCCTTGCTTTACACTTAGTAAACAAATTGTGATTGGAAGGAACACGCTTTAATTACAAGTAGTTTATTTTTTGGCCTTGTTGATTTAATGTTCTAGGATTTAAATTTAAATCGAACCCACTTAAAGTAAGAGGACCAGTGGCCCGGTGGAAGGACTCTGGACTGGGTTCGAATCCCGGGTGTTCTTTTTGTACATTATTGATTTAAAGTTGTTTATTCCAAGGTTTAAAATTAAACTCGAACGCAAATTAAGTAAGAGGACCAGTGGCCCGGTGGAAAACCTCTGGATTCTAAACCCAAAGGTACTGGGTTCGAATCATGGGAGTTCTTTTTGTACATTATTGATTTAAAGTTGTTCATTCTAAGGTTTAAAATTAAACTCGAACGCAAATTAAGTAAGATGACCACTGGCCCGGTGGAAGGGCTCTGGACTTTGAACCCAAAGGTACTGGGTTCGAATCCCGGGTGTTTTTTTTGTACATTATTGATTTAAAGTTGTTTATTCCAAGGTTTAAAGTTAAACTCGAACGCAAATTAGTAAGAGGACCAGTGGCCCAGTTGTAAGGCTGCGGACTCTAAACCCAAAGGTACTGGATTCGAATCCCGGGTGTTCTTTTTGTACCAGGTAAAACCATTGGGTTTACGCATGGTACTATGGCATATGGAAATCCTTGCTTTACACTTAGTAAACAAATTGTGATTGGAAGGAACACGCTTTAATTACAAGTAGTTTATTTTTTGGCCTTGTTGATTTAATGTTCTAGGATTTAAATTTAAATCGAACCCACTTAAAGTAAGAGGACCAGTGGCCCGGTGGAAGGCCTCTGGACTTTGAAACCAAAGGTACTTGGTTCGAATCTCGGGTGTTCGTTTTGTACATTATTGATTTAAAGTTGTTTATTCCAAGGTTTAAAATTAAACTCGAACTCAGATTAAGTAAGAGGACCAGTGGCCCGGTGGAAGGGCTCTGGACTTTGAACCCAAAGGAACTGGGTTCGAATCCCGGGTGTTCTTTTTGTACATTATTGATTTAAAGTTGTTTATTCCAAGGTTTAAAATTAAACTCGAACGCAAATTAAGTAAGAGGACCAGTGGCCCGGTGGAAAACCTCTGGACTCTAAACCCAGGGGTACTGGGTTCGAATCATGGGAGTTCTTTTTGTACATTATTGATTTAAAGTTGGTCATTCTAAGGTTTAAAATTAAACTCGAACGCAAATTAAGTAAGAGGACCAGTGGCCCGGTGGAAGGGCTCTGGACTTTGAACCCAAAGGTACTGGGTTCGAATCCAGGGTGTTCTTTTTGTACATTATTGATTTAAAGTTGTTTATTCCAAGGTTTAAAATTAAACTCGAACGCAAATTAGTAAGAGGACCAGTGGCCCAGTTGTAAGGCTGAGGACTCTAAACCTAAAGGTACTGGGTTCGAGTCCCGGGTGTTCTTTTTGTACGAGATAAAACCATTGGGTTTACGCATGGTATTATGGCATATGGAAATCCTTGCTTTACACTTAGTAAACAAATTGTGATTGGAAGGAACACGCTTTAATTACAAGTAGTTTATTTTTTGGCCTTGTTGATTTAATGTTCTAGGATTTAAATTAAACTCGAACGCACTTAAAGTAAGAGGACCAGTGGCCCGGTGGAAGGGCTCTGGACTTTGAACCCAAAGGAACTGGGTTCGAATCCCGGGTGTTCTTTTTGTACATTATTGATTTAAAGTTGTTTATTCCAAGGTTTAAAATTAAACTCGAACGCAAATTAAGTAAGAGGACCAGTGGCCCGGTGGAAAACCTCTGGATTCTAAACCCAAAGGTACTTGGTTCGAATCATGGGAGTTCTTTTTGTACATTATTGATTCTAAGGTTTAAAATTAAACTCGAACGCAAATTAAGTAAGATGACCACTGGCCCGGTGGAAGGGCTCTGGACTTTGAACCCAAAGGTACTGGGTTCGAATCCCGGGTGTTCTTTTTGTACATTATTGATTTAAAGTTGTTTATTCCAAGGTTTAAAATTAAACTCGAACGCAAATTAGTAAGAGGACCAGTGGCCCAGTTGTAAGGCTGCGGACTCTAAACCCAAAGGTACTGGATTCGAATCCCGGGTGTTCTTTTTGTACCAGGTAAAACCATTGGGTTTACGCATGGTACTATGGCATATGGAAATCCTTGCTTTACACTTAGTAAACAAATTGTGATTGGAAGGAACACGCTTTAATTACAAGTAGTTTATTTTTTGGCCTTGTTGATTTAATGTTCTAGGATTTAAATTTAAATCGAACCCACTTAAAGTAAGAGGACCAGTGGCCCGGTGGAAGGCCTCTGGACTTTGAAACCAAAGGTACTTGGTTCGAATCTCGGGTGTTTGTTTTGTACATTATTGATTTAAAGTTGTTTATTCCAAGGTTTAAAATTAAACTCGAACTCAGATTAAGTAAGAGGACCAGTGGCCCGGTGGAAGGGCTCTGGACTTTGAACCCAAAGGAACTGGGTTCGAATCCCGTGTGTTCTTTTTGTACATTATTGATTTAAAGTTGTTTATTCCAAGGTTTAAAATTAAACTCGAACGCAAATTAAGTAAGAGGACCAGTGGCCCGGTGGAAAACCTCTGGACTCTAAACCCAGGGGTACTGGGTTCGAATCATGGGAGTTCTTTTTGTACATTATTGATTTAAAGTTGGTCATTCTAAGGTTTAAAATTAAACTCGAACGCAAATTAAGTAAGAGGACCAGTGGCCCGGTGGAAGGGCTCTGGACTTTGAACCCAAAGGTACTGGGTTCGAATCCAGGGTGTTCTTTTTGTACATTATTGATTTAAAGTTGTTTATTCCAAGGTTTAAAATTAAACTCGAACGCAAATTAGTAAGAGGACCAGTGGCCCAGTTGTAAGGCTGAGGACTCTAAACCTAAAGGTACTGGGTTCGAGTCCCGGGTGTTCTTTTTGTACGAGATAAAACCATTGGGTTTACGCATGGTATTATGGCATATGGAAATCCTTGCTTTACACTTAGTAAACAAATTGTGATTGGAAGGAACACGCTTTAATTACAAGTAGTTTATTTTTTGGCCTTGTTGATTTAATGTTCTAGGATTTAAATTAAACTCGAACGCACTTAAAGTAAGAGGACCAGTGGCCCGGTGGAAGGGCTCTGGACTTTGAACCCAAAGGAACTGGGTTCGAATCCCGGGTGTTCTTTTTGTACATTATTGATTTAAAGTTGTTTATTCCAAGGTTTAAAATTAAACTCGAACGCAAATTAAGTAAGAGGACCAGTGGCCCGGTGGAAAACCTCTGGATTCTAAACCCAAAGGTACTTGGTTCGAATCATGGGAGTTCTTTTTGTACATTATTGATTTAAAGTTGTTCATTCTAAGGTTTAAAATTAAACTCGAACGCAAATTAAGTAAGATGACCACTGGCCCGGTGGAAGGGCTCTGGACTTTGAACCCAAAGGTACTGGGTTCGAATCCCGGGTGTTCTTTTTGTACATTATTGATTTAAAGTTGTTTATTCCAAGGTTTAAAATTAAACTCGAACGCAAATTAGTAAGAGGACCAGTGGCCCAGTTGTAAGGCTGCGGACTCTAAACCCAAAGGTACTGGATTCGAATCCCGGGTGTTCTTTTTGTACCAGGTAAAACCATTGGGTTTACGCATGGTACTATGGCATATGGAAATCCTTGCTTTACACTTAGTAAACAAATTGTGATTGGAAGGAACACGCTTTAATTACAAGTAGTTTATTTTTTGGCCTTGTTGATTTAATGTTCTAGGATTTAAATTTAAATCGAACCCACTTAAAGTAAGAGGACCAGTGGCCCGGTGGAAGGCCTCTGGACTTTGAAACCAAAGGTACTTGGTTGGAATCTCGGGTGTTCTTTTTGTACATTATTGATTTAAAGTTGTTTATTCCAAGGTTTAAAATTAAACTCGAACTCAGATTAAGTAAGAGGACCAGTGGCCCGGTGGAAGGGCTCTGGACTTTGAACCCAAAGGAACTGGGTTCGAATCCCGGGTGTTCTTTTTGTACATTATTGATTTAAAGTTGTTTATTCTAAGGTTTAAAATTAAACTCGAACGCAAATTAAGTAAGAGGACCAGTGGCCCGGTGGAAGGGCTCTGGACTTTGAACCCAAAGGTACTGGGTTCGAATCCAGGGTGTTCTTTTTGTACATTATTGATTTAAAGTTGTTTATTCCAAGGTTTAAAATTAAACTCGAACGCAAATTAGTAAGAGGACCAGTGGCCCAGTTGTAAGGCTGCGGACTCTAAACCCAAAGGTACTGGGTTCGAGTCCCGGGTGTTCTTTTTGTACGAGATAAAACCATTGGGTTTACGCATGGTATTATGGCATATGGAAATCCTTGCTTTACACTTAGTAAACAAATTGTGATTGGAAGGAACACGCTTTAATTACAAGTAGTTTATTTTTTGGCCTTGTTGATTTAATGTTCTAGGATTTAAATTAAACTCGAACGCACTTAAAGTAAGAGGACCAGTGGCCCGGTGGAAGCGCTCTTGACTTTGAACCCAAAGTTATTGGGTTCGAATCCGGTGTGTTCTTTTTGTACATTATTGATTTAAAGTTGTTTATTCCAAGGTTTAAAATTAAACTCGAACTCAGATTAAGTAAGAGGACCAGTGGCCCGGTGGAAGGGCTCTGGACTTTGAACCCAAAGGAACTGGGTTCGAATCCCGGGTGTTCTTTTTGTACATTATTGATTTAAAGTTGTTTATTCCAAGGTTTAAAATTAAACTCGAACGCAAATTAAGTAAGAGGACCAGTGGCCCGGTGGAAAACTTCTGGACTCTAAACCCAGGGGTACTTGGTTCGAATCATGGGAGTTCTTTTTGTACATTATTGATTTAAAGTTGGTCATTCTAAGGTTTAAAATTAAACTCGAACGCAAATTAAGTAAGAGGACCAGTGGCCCGGTGGAAGGGTTCTGGACTTTGAACCCAAAGGTACTGGGTTCGAATCCAGGGTGTTCTTTTTGTACATTATTGATTTAAAGTTGTTTATTCCAAGGTTTAAAATTAAACTCGAACGCAAATTAGTAAGAGGACCAGTGGCCCGGTTGTAAGGCTGCGGACTCTAAACCCAAAGGTACTGGGTTCGAGTCCCGGGTGTTCTTTTTGTACGAGATAAAACCATTGGGTTTACGCATGGTATTATGGCATATGGAAATCCTTGCTTTACACTTAGTAAACAAATTGTGATTGGAAGGAACACGCTTTAATTACAAGTAGTTTATTTTTTGGCCTTGTTGATTTAATGTTCTAGGATTTAAATTAAACTCGAACGCACTTAAAGTAAGAGGACCAGTGGCCCGGTGGAAGCGCTCTTGACTTTGAACCCAAAGTTATTGGGTTCGAATCCGGTGTGTTCTTTTTGTACATTATTGATTTAAAGTTGTTTATTCCAAGGTTTAAAATTAAACTCGAACGCAAATTAAGTAAGAGGACCAGTGGCCCAGTTGTAAGGCTGCGGACTCTAAACCCAAAGGTACTGGATTCGAATCCCGGGTGTTCTTTTTGTACCAGGTAAAACCATTGGGTTTACGCATGGTACTATGGCATATGGAAATCCTTGCTTTACACTTAGTAAACAAATTGTGATTGGAAGGAACACGCTTTAATTACAAGTAGTTTATTTTTTGGCCTTGTTGATTTAATGTTCTAGGATTTAAATTAAACTCGAACCCACTTAAAGTAAGAGGACCAGTGGCCCGGTGGAAGCGCTCTTGACTTTGAACCCAAAGTTACTGGGTTCGAATCCGGTGTGTTCTTTTTGTACATTATTGATTTAAAGTTATTTATTCCAAGGTTTAAAATTAAACTCGAACGCAAATTAGTAAGAGGACCAGTGGCCCAGTTGTAAGGCTGCGGACTCTAAACCCAAAGGTACTGGATTCGAATCCCGGGTGTTCTTTTTGTACCAGGTAAAACCATTGGGTTTACGCATGGTACTATGGCATATGGAAATCCTTGCTTTACACTTAGTAAACAAATTGTGATTGGAAGGAACACGCTTTAATTACAAGTAGTTTATTTTTTGGCCTTGTTGATTTAATGTTCTAGGATTTAAATTTAAATCGAACCCACTTAAAGTAAGAGGACCAGTGGCCCGGTGGAAGGCCTCTGGACTGGGTTCGAATCCCGGGTGTTCGTTTTGTACATTATTGATTTAAAGTTGTTTATTCCAAGGTTTAAAATTAAACTCGAACGCAAATTAAGTAAGATGACCACTGGCCCGGTGGAAAACCTCTGGACTCTAAACCCAGGGGTACTGGGTTCGAATCATGGGAGTTCTTTTTGTACATTATTTATTTAAAGTTGGTCATTCTAAGGTTTAAAATTAAACTCGAACGCAAATTAAGTAAGAGGACCAGTGGCCCGTGGAAGGGCTCTGGACTTTGAACCCAAAGGTACTGGGTTCGAATCCCGGGTGTTCTTTTTGTACATTATTGATTTAAAGTTGTTTATTCCAAGGTTTAAAGTTAAACTCGAACGCAAATTAGTAAGAGGACCAGTGGCCCAGTTGTAAGGCTGCGGACTTTAAACCCAAAGGTACTGGGTTCGAGTCCCGGGTGTTCTTTTTGTACGAGATAAAACCATTGGGTTTACGCATGGTATTATGGCATATGGAAATCCTTGCTTTACACTTAGTAAACAAATTGTGATTGGAAGGAACACGCTTTAATTACAAGTAGTTTATTTTTTGGCCTTGTTGATTTAATGTTCTAGGATTTAAATTAAACTCGAACGCACTTAAAGTAAGAGGACCAGTGGCCCGGTGGAAGGGCTCTGGACTTTGAACCCAAAGGTACTGGGTTAGCTTCCTGGGTGTTCTTTTTGTACATTATTGATTTAAAGCTGTTTATTCCAAGGTTTAAAAATAAACTCGAACGCAAATTAGTAAGAGGACCAGTGGCCCAGTTGTAAGGCTGCGGACTTTAAACCCAAAGGTACTGGGTTCGAATCCCGGGTGTTCTTTTTGTACCAGGTAAAACCATTGGGTTTACGCATGGTACTATGGCATATGGAAATCCTTGCTTTACACTTAGTAAACAAATTGTGATTGGAAGGAACACGCTTTAATTACAAGTAGGCCTAGTTTATTTTTTGGCCTTGTTGATTTAATGTTCTAGGATTTAAATTTAAATCGAACCCACTTAAAGTAAGAGGACCAGTGGCCCGGTGGAAGGGCTCTGGACTGGGTTCGAATCCCGGGTGTTCGTTTTGTACATTATTGATTTAAAGTTGTTTATTCCAAGGTTTAAAATTAAACTCGAACGCAAATTAAGTAAGAGGACCAGTGGCCCGGTGGAAAACCTCTGGATTCTAAACCCAAAGGTACTGGGTTCGAATCATGGGAGTTCTTTTTGTACATTATTGATTTAAAGTTGTTCATTCTAAGGTTTAAAATTAAACTCGAACGCAAATTAAGTAAGAGGACCAGTGGCCCGGTGGAAGCGCTCTTGACTTTGAACCCAAAGTTACTGGGTTCGAATCTGGTGTGTTCTTTTTGTACATTATTGATTTAAAGTTGTTTATTCCAAGGTTTAAAATTAAACTCGAACGCAAATTAGTAAGATCACCAGAGGACCAGTGGCCCAGTTGTAAGGCTGCGGACTCTAAACCCAAAGGTACTGGATTCGAATCCCGGGTGTTCTTTTTGTACCAGGTAAAACCATTGTGTTTACGCATGGTACTATGGCATATGGAAATCCTTGCTTTACACTTAGTAAACAAATTGTGATTGGAAGGAACACGCTTTAATTACCAGTAGTTTATTTTTTGGCCTTGTTGATTTAATGTTCTAGGATTTAAATTTAAATCGAACCCACTTAAAGTAAGAGGACCAGTGGCCCGGTGGAAGGCCTCTGGACTTTGAAACCAAAGGTACTTGGTTCGAATCTCGGGTGTTCTTTTTGTACATTATTGATTTAAAGTTGTTTATTCCAAGGTTTAAAATTAAACTCGAACTCAGATTAAGTAAGAGGACCAGTGGCCCGGTGGAAGGGCTCTGGACTTTGAACCCAAAGGAACTGGGTTCGAATCCCGGGTGTTCTTTTTGTACATTATTGATTTAAAGTTGTTTATTCCAAGGTTTAAAATTAAACTCGAACGCAAATTAAGTAAGAGGACCAGTGGCCCGGTGGAAAACCTCTGGACTCTAAACCCAGGGGTACTGGGTTCGAATCATGGGAGTTCTTTTTGTACATTATTGATTTAAAGTTGGTCATTCTAAGGTTTAAAATTAAACTCGAACGCAAATTAAGTAAGAGGACCAGTGGCCCGTGGAAGGGCTCTGGACTTTGAACCCAAAGGTACTGGGTTCGAATCCCGGGTGTTCTTTTTGTACATTATTGATTTAAAGTTGTTTATTCCAAGGTTTAAAGTTAAACTCGAACGCAAATTAGTAAGAGGACCAGTGGCCCAGTTGTAAGGCTGCGGACTTTAAACCCAAAGGTACTGGGTTCGAATCCCGGGTGTTCTTTTTGTACCAGGTAAAACCATTGGGTTTACGCATGGTACTATGGCATATGGAAATCCTTGCTTTACACTTAGTAAACAAATTGTGATTGGAAGGAACACGCTTTAATTACAAGTAGTTTATTTTTTGGCCTTGTTGATTTAATGTTCTAGGATTTAAATTAAACTCGAACGCACTTAAAGTTAGAGGACCAGTGGCCCGGTGGAAGCGCTCTTGACTTTGAACCCAAAGTTACTGGGTTCGAATCCCGTGTGTTCTTTTTGTACATTATTGATTTAAAGTTGTTTATTCCAAGGTTTAAAAATAAACTCGAACGCAAATTAGAAAGAGGACCAGTGGCCCAGTTGTAAGGCTGCGGACTCTAAACCCAAAGGTACTGGGTTCGAGTCCTGGGTGTTTTTTTTGTACCAGGTAAAACCATTGGGTTTACGCATGGTACTATGGCATATGGAAATCCTTGCTTTACACTTAGTAAACAAATTGTGATTGGAAGGAACACGCTTTAATTACAAGTAGTTTATTTTTTGGCCTTGTTGATTTAATGTTCTAGGATTTAAATTAAAATCGAACGCACTTAAAGTAAGAGGACCAGTGGCCCGGTGGAAGGCCTCTGGACTGGGTTCGAATCCCGGGTGTTCGTTTTGTACATTATTGATTTAAAGTTGTTTATTCCAAGGTTTAAAATTAAACTCGAACGCAAATTAAGTAAGATGACCACTGGCCCGGTGGAAAACCTCTGGACTCTAAACCCAGGGGTACTGGGTTCGAATCATGGGAGTTCTTTTTGTACATTATTTATTTAAAGTTGGTCATTCTAAGGTTTAAAATTAAACTCGAACGCAAATTAAGTAAGAGGACCAGTGGCCCGTGGAAGGGCTCTGGACTTTGAACCCAAAGGTACTGGGTTCGAATCCCGGGTGTTCTTTTTGTACATTATTGATTTAAAGTTGTTTATTCCAAGGTTTAAAGTTAAACTCGAACGCAAATTAGTAAGAGGACCAGTGGCCCAGTTGTAAGGCTGCGGACTTTAAACCCAAAGGTACTGGGTTCGAGTCCCGGGTGTTCTTTTTGTACGAGATAAAACCATTGGGTTTACGCATGGTATTATGGCATATGGAAATCCTTGCTTTACACTTAGTAAACAAATTGTGATTGGAAGGAACAAGCTTTAATTACAAGTAGTTTATTTTTTGGCCTTGTTGATTTAATGTTCTAGGATTTAAATTAAACTCGAACGCACTTAAAGTTAGAGGACCAGTGGCCCGGTGGAAGCGCTCTTGACTTTGAACCCAAAGTTACTGGGTTCGAATCCCGTGTGTTCTTTTTGTACATTATTGATTTAAAGTTGTTTATTCCAAGGTTTAAAAAAAAACTCGAACGCAAATTAGTAAGAGGACCAGTGGCCCAGTTGTAAGGCTGCGGACTCTAAACCCAAAGGTACTGGGTTCGAGTCCTGGGTGTTTTTTTTGTACCAGGTAAAACCATTGGGTTTACGCATGGTACTATGGCATATGGAAATCCTTGCTTTACACTTAGTAAACAAATTGTGATTGGAAGGAACACGCTTTAATTACAAGTAGTTTATGTTTTGGCCTTGTTGATTTAATGTTCTAGGATTTAAATTAAAATCGAACGCACTTAAAGTAAGAGGACCAGTGGCCCGGTAGCAGGGCTCTGGACTTTGAATCCAAAGGTACTGGGTTCGAATCCCGGGTGTTCTTTTTGTACATTATTGATTTAAAGCTGTTTATTCCAAGGTTTAAAATTAAACTCGAACGAAAATTAAGTAAGAGGACCAGTGGCCCGGTGGAAGGGATCTGGACTTTGAACCCAAAGGGACTGGGTTCGAATCCCGGGTGTTCTTTTTGTACCAGGTAAAACCATTGGGTTTACGCATGGTACTATGGCATATGGAAATCCTTGCTTTACACTTAGTAAACAAATTGTGATTGGAAGGAACACGCTTTAATTACAAGTAGTTTATTTTTTGGCCTTGTTGATTTAATGTTCTAGGATTTAAATTTAAATCGAACCCACTTAAAGTAAGAGGACCAGTGGCCCGGTGGAATGCCTCTGGACTTTGAAACCAAAGGTACTTGGTTCGAATCTCGGGTGTTCTTTTTGTACATTATTGATTTAAAGTTGTTTATTCCAAGGTTTAAAATTAAACTCGAACTCAGATTAAGTAAGAGGACCAGTGGCCCGGTGGAAGGGCTCTGGACTTTGAACCCAAAGGAACTGGGTTCGAATCCCGGGTGTTCTTTTTGTACATTATTGATTTAAAGTTGTTTATTCCAAGGTTTAAAATTAAACTCGAACGCAAATTAAGTAAGAGGACCAGTGGCCCGGTGGAAAACCTCTGGACTCTAAACCCAGGGGTACTGGGTTCGAATCATGGGAGTTCTTTTTGTACATTATTGATTTAAAGTTGGTCATTCTAAGGTTTAAAATTAAACTCGAACGCAAATTAAGCAAGAGGACCAGTGGCCCGTGGAAGGGCTCTGGACTTTGAACCCAAAGGTACTGGGTTCGAATCCCGGGTGTTCTTTTTGTACATTATTGATTTAAAGTTGTTTATTCCAAGGTTTAAAGTTAAACTCGAACGCAAATTAGTAAGAGGACCAGTGGCCCAGTTGTAAGGCTGCGGACTTTAAACCCAAAGGTACTGGGTTCGAATCCCGGGTGTTCTTTTTGTACCAGGTAAAACCATTGGGTTTACGCATGGTACTATGGCATTTGGAAATCCTTGCTTTACACTTAGTAAACAAATTGTGATTGGAAGGAACACGCTTTAATTACAAGTAGTTTATTTTTTGGCCTTGTTGATTTAATGTTCTAGGATTTAAATTTAAATCGAACCCACTTAAAGTAAGAGGACCAGTGGCCCGGTGGAAGGCCTCTGGACTGGGTTCGAATCCCGGGTGTTCGTTTTGTACATTATTGATTTAAAGTTGTTTATTCCAAGGTTTAAAATTAAACTTGAACGCAAATTAAGTAAGAGGACCAGTGGCCCGTGGAAGGGCTCTGGACTTTGAACCCAAAGGTACTGGGTTCGAATCATGGGAGTTCTTTTTGTACATTATTGATTTAAAGTTGTTTATTCCAAGGTTTAAAATTAAACTCGAACGCAAATTAGTAAGAGGACCAGTGGCCCAGTTGTAAGGCTGCGGACTCTAAACCCAAAGGTACTGGATTCGAATCCCGGGTGTTCTTTTTGTACCAGGTAAAACCATTGGGTTTACGCATGGTACTATGGCATATGGAAATCCTTGCTTTACACTTAGTAAACAAATTGTGATTGGAAGGAACACGCTTTAATTACAAGTAGTTTATTTTTTGGCCTTGTTGATTTAATGTTCTAGGATTTAAATTTAAATCGAACCCACTTAAAGTAAGAGGACCAGTGGCCCGGTGGAAGGCCTCTGGACTGGGTTCGAATCCCGGTGGTTCGTTTTGTACATTATTGATTTAAAGTTGTTTATTCCAAGGTTTAAAATTAAACTCGAACGCAAATTAAGTAAGATGACCACTGGCCCGGTGGAAAACCTCTGGACTCTAAACCCAGGGGTACTGGGTTCGAATCATGGGAGTTCTTTTTGTACATTATTTATTTAAAGTTGGTCATTCTAAGGTTTAAAATTAAACTCGAACGCAAATTAAGTAAGAGGACCAGTGGCCCGTGGAAGGGCTCTGGACTTTGAACCCAAAGGTACTGGGTTCGAATCCCGGGTGTTCTTTTTGTACATTATTGATTTAAAGTTGTTTATTCCAAGGTTTAAAGTTAAACTCGAACGCAAATTAGTAAGAGGACCAGTGGCCCAGTTGTAAGGCTGCGGACTTTAAACCCAAAGGTACTGGGTTCGAGTCCCGGGTGTTCTTTTTGTACGAGATAAAACCATTGGGTTTACGCATGGTATTATGGCATATGGAAATCCTTGCTTTACACTTAGTAAACAAATTGTGATTGGAAGGAACACGCTTTAATTACAAGTAGTTTATTTTTTGGCCTTGTTGATTTAATGTTCTAGGATTTAAATTAAACTCGAACGCACTTAAAGTAAGAGGACCAGTGGCCCGGTGGAAGGGCTCTGGACTTTGAACCCAAAGGTACTGGGTTAGCTTCCTGGGTGTTCTTTTTGTACATTATTGATTTAAAGCTGTTTATTCCAAGGTTTAAAATTAAACTCGAACGCAAATTAAGTAAGAGGACCAGTGGCCCGGTGGAAGGGCTCCGGACTTTGAACCCAAAGGTACTGGGTTCGAATCCCGGGTGTTCTTTTTGTACCAGGTAAAACCATTGGGTTTACGCATGGTACTATGGCATATGGAAATCCTTGCTTTACACTTAGTAAACAAATTGTGATTGGAAGGAACACGCTTTAATTACAAGTAGGCCTAGTTTATTTTTTGGCCTTGTTGATTTAATGTTCTAGGATTTAAATTTAAATCGAACCCACTTAAAGTAAGAGGACCAGTGGCCCGGTGGAAGGGCTCTGGACTGGGTTCGAATCCCGGGTGTTCTTTTTGTACATTATTGATTTAAAGTTGTTTATTCCAAGGTTTAAAATTAAACTCGAACGCAAATTAAGTAAGAGGACCAGTGGCCCGGTGGAAAACCTCTGGATTCTAAACCCAAAGGTACTGGGTTCGAATCATGGGAGTTCTTTTTGTACATTATTGATTTAAAGTTGTTCATTCTAAGGTTTAAAATTAAACTCGAACGCAAATTAAGTAAGAGGACCAGTGGCCCGGTGGAAGGGATCTGGACTTTGAACCCAAAGGGACTGGGTTCGAATCCCGGGTGTTCTTTTTGTACCAGGTAAAACCATTGGGTTTACGCATGGTACTATGGCATATGGAAATCCTTGCTTTACACTTAGTAAACAAATTGTGATTGGAAGGAACACGCTTTAATTACAAGTAGTTTATTTTTTGGCCTTGTTGATTTAATGTTCTAGGATTTAAATTTAAATCGAACGCACTTAAAGCAAGAGGACCAGTGGCCCGGTAGCAGGGCTCTGGACTTTGAATCCAAAGGTACTGGGTTCGAATCCCGGGTGTTCTTTTTGTACATTATTGATTTAAAGCTGTTTATTCCAAGGTTTAAAATTAAACTCGAACGCAAATTAAGCAAGAGGACCAGTGGCCCGGTGGAAGGGATCTGGACTTTGAACCCAAAGGGACTGGGTTCGAATCCCGGGTGTTCTTTTTGTACCAGGTAAAACCATTGGGTTTACGCATGGTACTATGGCATATGGAAATCCTTGCTTTACACTTAGTAAACAAATTGTGATTGGAAGGAACACGCTTTAATTACAAGTAGTTTATTTTTTGGCCTTGTTGATTTAATGTTCTAGGATTTAAATTTAAATCGAACCCACTTAAAGTAAGAGGACCAGTGGCCCGGTGGAAGGCCTCTGGACTGGGTTCGAATCCCGGTGGTTCGTTTTGTACATTATTGATTTAAAGTTGTTTATTCCAAGGTTTAAAATTAAACTCGAACGCAAATTAAGTAAGATGACCACTGGCCCGGTGGAAAACCTCTGGACTCTAAACCCAGGGGTACTGGGTTCGAATCATGGGAGTTCTTTTTGTACATTATTTATTTAAAGTTGGTCATTCTAAGGTTTAAAATTAAACTCGAACGCAAATTAAGTAAGAGGACCAGTGGCCCGTGGAAGGGCTCTGGACTTTGAACCCAAAGGTACTGGGTTCGAATCCCGGGTGTTCTTTTTGTACATTATTGATTTAAAGTTGTTTATTCCAAGGTTTAAAGTTAAACTCGAACGCAAATTAGTAAGAGGACCAGTGGCCCAGTTGTAAGGCTGCGGACTTTAAACCCAAAGGTACTGGGTTCGAGTCCCGGGTGTTCTTTTTGTACGAGATAAAACCATTGGGTTTACGCATGGTATTATGGCATATGGAAATCCTTGCTTTACACTTAGTAAACAAATTGTGATTGGAAGGAACACGCTTTAATTACAAGTAGTTTATTTTTTGGCCTTGTTGATTTAATGTTCTAGGATTTAAATTAAACTCGAACGCACTTAAAGTAAGAGGACCAGTGGCCCGGTGGAAGGGCTCTGGACTTTGAACCCAAAGGTACTGGGTTAGCTTCCTGGGTGTTCTTTTTGTACATTATTGATTTAAAGCTGTTTATTCCAAGGTTTAAAATTAAACTCGAACGCAAATTAAGTAAGAGGACCAGTGGCCCGGTGGAAGGGCTCCGGACTTTGAACCCAAAGGTACTGGGTTCGAATCCCGGGTGTTCTTTTTGTACCAGGTAAAACCATTGGGTTTACGCATGGTACTATGGCATATGGAAATCCTTGCTTTACACTTAGTAAACAAATTGTGATTGGAAGGAACACGCTTTAATTACAAGTAGGCCTAGTTTATTTTTTGGCCTTGTTGATTTAATGTTCTAGGATTTAAATTTAAATCGAACCCACTTAAAGTAAGAGGACCAGTGGCCCGGTGGAAGGGCTCTGGACTGGGTTCGAATCCCGGGTGTTCTTTTTGTACATTATTGATTTAAAGTTGTTTATTCCAAGGTTTAAAATTAAACTCGAACGCAAATTAAGTAAGAGGACCAGTGGCCCGGTGGAAAACCTCTGGATTCTAAACCCAAAGGTACTGGGTTCGAATCATGGGAGTTCTTTTTGTACATTATTGATTTAAAGTTGTTCATTCTAAGGTTTAAAATTAAACTCGAACGCAAATTAAGTAAGAGGACCAGTGGCCCGGTGGAAGGGATCTGGACTTTGAACCCAAAGGGACTGGGTTCGAATCCCGGGTGTTCTTTTTGTACCAGGTAAAACCATTGGGTTTACGCATGGTACTATGGCATATGGAAATCCTTGCTTTACACTTAGTAAACAAATTGTGATTGGAAGGAACACGCTTTAATTACAAGTAGTTTATTTTTTGGCCTTGTTGATTTAATGTTCTAGGATTTAAATTTAAATCGAACGCACTTAAAGCAAGAGGACCAGTGGCCCGGTAGCAGGGCTCTGGACTTTGAATCCAAAGGTACTGGGTTCGAATCCCGGGTGTTCTTTTTGTACATTATTGATTTAAAGCTGTTTATTCCAAGGTTTAAAATTAAACTCGAACGCAAATTAAGCAAGAGGACCAGTGGCCCGGTGGAAGGGATCTGGACTTTGAACCCAAAGGGACTGGGTTCGAATCCCGGGTGTTCTTTTTGTACCAGGTAAAACCATTGGGTTTACGCATGGTACTATGGCATATGGAAATCCTTGCTTTACACTTAGTAAACAAATTGTGATTGGAAGGAACACGCTTTAATTACAAGTAGTTTATTTTTTGGCCTTGTTGATTTAATGTTCTAGGATTTAAATTTAAATCGAACCCACTTAAAGTAAGAGGACCAGTGGCCCGGTGGAATGCCTCTGGACTTTGAAACCAAAGGTACTTGGTTCGAATCTCGGGTGTTCTTTTTGTACATTATTGATTTAAAGTTGTTTATTCCAAGGTTTAAAATTAAACTCGAACTCAGATTAAGTAAGAGGACCAGTGGCCCGGTGGAAGGGCTCTGGACTTTGAACCCAAAGGAACTGGGTTCGAATCCCGGGTGTTCTTTTTGTACATTATTGATTTAAAGTTGTTTATTCCAAGGTTTAAAATTAAACTCGAACGCAAATTAAGTAAGAGGACCAGTGGCCCGGTGGAAAACCTCTGGACTCTAAACCCAGGGGTACTGGGTTCGAATCATGGGAGTTCTTTTTGTACATTATTGATTTAAAGTTGGTCATTCTAAGGTTTAAAATTAAACTCGAACGCAAATTAAGTAAGAGGACCAGTGGCCCGTGGAAGGGCTCTGGACTTTGAACCCAAAGGTACTGGGTTCGAATCCCGGGTGTTCTTTTTGTACATTATTGATTTAAAGTTGTTTATTCCAAGGTTTAAAGTTAAACTCGAACGCAAATTAGTAAGAGGACCAGTGGCCCAGTTGTAAGGCTGCGGACTTTAAACCCAAAGGTACTGGGTTCGAATCCCGGGTGTTCTTTTTGTACCAGGTAAAACCATTGGGTTTACGCATGGTACTATGGCATATGGAAATCCTTGCTTTACACTTAGTAAACAAATTGTGATTGGAAGGAACACGCTTTAATTACAAGTAGTTTATTTTTTGGCCTTGTTGATTTAATGTTCTAGGATTTAAATTTAAATCGAACCCACTTAAAGTAAGAGGACCAGTGGCCCGGTGGAATGCCTCTGGACTTTGAAACCAAAGGTACTTGGTTCGAATCTCGGGTGTTCTTTTTGTACATTATTGATTTAAAGTTGTTTATTCCAAGGTTTAAAATTAAACTCGAACTCAGATTAAGTAAGAGGACCAGTGGCCCGGTGGAAGGGCTCTGGACTTTGAACCCAAAGGAACTGGGTTCGAATCCCGGGTGTTCTTTTTGTACATTATTGATTTAAAGTTGTTTATTCCAAGGTTTAAAATTAAACTCGAACGCAAATTAAGTAAGAGGACCAGTGGCCCGGTGGAAAACCTCTGGACTCTAAACCCAGGGGTACTGGGTTCGAATCATGGGAGTTCTTTTTGTACATTATTGATTTAAAGTTGGTCATTCTAAGGTTTAAAATTAAACTCGAACGCAAATTAAGCAAGAGGACCAGTGGCCCGTGGAAGGGCTCTGGACTTTGAACCCAAAGGTACTGGGTTCGAATCCCGGGTGTTCTTTTTGTACATTATTGATTTAAAGTTGTTTATTCCAAGGTTTAAAGTTAAACTCGAACGCAAATTAGTAAGAGGACCAGTGGCCCAGTGGCCCAGTTGTAAGGCTGCGGACTTTAAACCCAAAGGTACTGGGTTCGAATCCCGGGTGTTCTTTTTGTACCAGGTAAAACCATTGGGTTTACGCATGGTACTATGGCATTTGGAAATCCTTGCTTTACACTTAGTAAACAAATTGTGATTGGAAGGAACACGCTTTAATTACAAGTAGTTTATTTTTTGGCCTTGTTGATTTAATGTTCTAGGATTTAAATTTAAATCGAACCCACTTAAAGTAAGAGGACCAGTGGCCCGGTGGAAGGCCTCTGGACTGGGTTCGAATCCCGGGTGTTCGTTTTGTACATTATTGATTTAAAGTTGTTTATTCCAAGGTTTAAAATTAAACTTGAACGCAAATTAAGTAAGAGGACCAGTGGCCCGTGGAAGGGCTCTGGACTTTGAACCCAAAGGTACTGGGTTCGAATCATGGGAGTTCTTTTTGTACATTATTGATTTAAAGTTGTTTATTCCAAGGTTTAAAATTAAACTCGAACGCAAATTAGTAAGAGGACCAGTGGCCCAGTTGTAAGGCTGCGGACTCTAAACCCAAAGGTACTGGATTCGAATCCCGGGTGTTCTTTTTGTACCAGGTAAAACCATTGGGTTTACGCATGGTACTATGGCATATGGAAATCCTTGCTTTACACTTAGTAAACAAATTGTGATTGGAAGGAACACGCTTTAATTACAAGTAGTTTATTTTTTGGCCTTGTTGATTTAATGTTCTAGGATTTAAATTTAAATCGAACCCACTTAAAGTAAGAGGACCAGTGGCCCGGTGGAAGGCCTCTGGACTGGGTTCGAATCCCGGTGGTTCGTTTTGTACATTATTGATTTAAAGTTGTTTATTCCAAGGTTTAAAATTAAACTCGAACGCAAATTAAGTAAGATGACCACTGGCCCGGTGGAAAACCTCTGGACTCTAAACCCAGGGGTACTGGGTTCGAATCATGGGAGTTCTTTTTGTACATTATTTATTTAAAGTTGGTCATTCTAAGGTTTAAAATTAAACTCGAACGCAAATTAAGTAAGAGGACCAGTGGCCCGTGGAAGGGCTCTGGACTTTGAACCCAAAGGTACTGGGTTCGAATCCCGGGTGTTCTTTTTGTACATTATTGATTTAAAGTTGTTTATTCCAAGGTTTAAAGTTAAACTCGAACGCAAATTAGTAAGAGGACCAGTGGCCCAGTTGTAAGGCTGCGGACTTTAAACCCAAAGGTACTGGGTTCGAGTCCCGGGTGTTCTTTTTGTACGAGATAAAACCATTGGGTTTACGCATGGTATTATGGCATATGGAAATCCTTGCTTTACACTTAGTAAACAAATTGTGATTGGAAGGAACACGCTTTAATTACAAGTAGTTTATTTTTTGGCCTTGTTGATTTAATGTTCTAGGATTTAAATTAAACTCGAACGCACTTAAAGTAAGAGGACCAGTGGCCCGGTGGAAGGGCTCTGGACTTTGAACCCAAAGGTACTGGGTTAGCTTCCTGGGTGTTCTTTTTGTACATTATTGATTTAAAGCTGTTTATTCCAAGGTTTAAAATTAAACTCGAACGCAAATTAAGTAAGAGGACCAGTGGCCCGGTGGAAGGGCTCCGGACTTTGAACCCAAAGGTACTGGGTTCGAATCCCGGGTGTTCTTTTTGTACCAGGTAAAACCATTGGGTTTACGCATGGTACTATGGCATATGGAAATCCTTGCTTTACACTTAGTAAACAAATTGTGATTGGAAGGAACACGCTTTAATTACAAGTAGGCCTAGTTTATTTTTTGGCCTTGTTGATTTAATGTTCTAGGATTTAAATTTAAATCGAACCCACTTAAAGTAAGAGGACCAGTGGCCCGGTGGAAGGGCTCTGGACTGGGTTCGAATCCCGGGTGTTCTTTTTGTACATTATTGATTTAAAGTTGTTTATTCCAAGGTTTAAAATTAAACTCGAACGCAAATTAAGTAAGAGGACCAGTGGCCCGGTGGAAAACCTCTGGATTCTAAACCCAAAGGTACTGGGTTCGAATCATGGGAGTTCTTTTTGTACATTATTGATTTAAAGTTGTTCATTCTAAGGTTTAAAATTAAACTCGAACGCAAATTAAGTAAGAGGACCAGTGGCCCGGTGGAAGGGATCTGGACTTTGAACCCAAAGGGACTGGGTTCGAATCCCGGGTGTTCTTTTTGTACCAGGTAAAACCATTGGGTTTACGCATGGTACTATGGCATATGGAAATCCTTGCTTTACACTTAGTAAACAAATTGTGATTGGAAGGAACACGCTTTAATTACAAGTAGTTTATTTTTTGGCCTTGTTGATTTAATGTTCTAGGATTTAAATTTAAATCGAACGCACTTAAAGCAAGAGGACCAGTGGCCCGGTAGCAGGGCTCTGGACTTTGAATCCAAAGGTACTGGGTTCGAATCCCGGGTGTTCTTTTTGTACATTATTGATTTAAAGCTGTTTATTCCAAGGTTTAAAATTAAACTCGAACGCAAATTAAGCAAGAGGACCAGTGGCCCGGTGGAAGGGATCTGGACTTTGAACCCAAAGGGACTGGGTTCGAATCCCGGGTGTTCTTTTTGTACCAGGTAAAACCATTGGGTTTACGCATGGTACTATGGCATATGGAAATCCTTGCTTTACACTTAGTAAACAAATTGTGATTGGAAGGAACACGCTTTAATTACAAGTAGTTTATTTTTTGGCCTTGTTGATTTAATGTTCTAGGATTTAAATTTAAATCGAACCCACTTAAAGTAAGAGGACCAGTGGCCCGGTGGAATGCCTCTGGACTTTGAAACCAAAGGTACTTGGTTCGAATCTCGGGTGTTCTTTTTGTACATTATTGATTTAAAGTTGTTTATTCCAAGGTTTAAAATTAAACTCGAACTCAGATTAAGTAAGAGGACCAGTGGCCCGGTGGAAGGGCTCTGGACTTTGAACCCAAAGGAACTGGGTTCGAATCCCGGGTGTTCTTTTTGTACATTATTGATTTAAAGTTGTTTATTCCAAGGTTTAAAATTAAACTCGAACGCAAATTAAGTAAGAGGACCAGTGGCCCGGTGGAAAACCTCTGGACTCTAAACCCAGGGGTACTGGGTTCGAATCATGGGAGTTCTTTTTGTACATTATTGATTTAAAGTTGGTCATTCTAAGGTTTAAAATTAAACTCGAACGCAAATTAAGTAAGAGGACCAGTGGCCCGTGGAAGGGCTCTGGACTTTGAACCCAAAGGTACTGGGTTCGAATCCCGGGTGTTCTTTTTGTACATTATTGATTTAAAGTTGTTTATTCCAAGGTTTAAAGTTAAACTCGAACGCAAATTAGTAAGAGGACCAGTGGCCCAGTTGTAAGGCTGCGGACTTTAAACCCAAAGGTACTGGGTTCGAATCCCGGGTGTTCTTTTTGTACCAGGTAAAACCATTGGGTTTACGCATGGTACTATGGCATTTGGAAATCCTTGCTTTACACTTAGTAAACAAATTGTGATTGGAAGGAACACGCTTTAATTACAAGTAGTTTATTTTTTGGCCTTGTTGATTTAATGTTCTAGGATTTAAATTTAAATCGAACCCACTTAAAGTAAGAGGACCAGTGGCCCGGTGGAAGGCCTCTGGACTGGGTTCGAATCCCGGGTGTTCGTTTTGTACATTATTGATTTAAAGTTGTTTATTCCAAGGTTTAAAATTAAACTCGAACGCAAATTAAGTAAGAGGACCAGTGGCCCGTGGAAGGGCTCTGGACTTTGAACCCAAAGGTACTGGGTTCGAATCATGGGAGTTCTTTTTGTACATTATTGATTTAAAGTTGTTTATTCCAAGGTTTAAAATTAAACTCGAACGCAAATTAGGAAGAGGACCAGTGGCCCAGTTGTAAGGCTGCGGACTCTAAACCCAAAGGTACTGGATTCGAATCCCGGGTGTTCTTTTTGTACCAGGTAAAACCATTGGGTTTACGCATGGTACTATGGCATATGGAAATCCTTGCTTTACACTTAGTAAACAAATTGTGATTGGAAGGAACACGCTTTAATTACAAGTAGTTTATTTTTTGGCCTTGTTGATTTAATGTTCTAGGATTTAAATTTAAATCGAACCTACTTAAAGTAAGAGGACCAGTGGCCCGGTGGAAGGCCTCTGGACTGGGTTCGAATCCCGGTGGTTCGTTTTGTACATTATTGATTTAAAGTTGTTTATTCCAAGGTTTAAAATTAAACTCGAACGCAAATTAAGTAAGATGACCACTGGCCCGGTGGAAAACCTCTGGACTCTAAACCCAGGGGTACTGGGTTCGAATCATGGGAGTTCTTTTTGTACATTATTTATTTAAAGTTGGTCATTCTAAGGTTTAAAATTAAACTCGAACGCAAATTAAGTAAGAGGACCAGTGGCCCGTGGAAGGGCTCTGGACTTTGAACCCAAAGGTACTGGGTTCGAATCCCGGGTGTTCTTTTTGTACATTATTGATTTAAAGTTGTTTATTCCAAGGTTTAAAGTTAAACTCGAACGCAAATTAGTAAGAGGACCAGTGGCCCAGTTGTAAGGCTGCGGACTTTAAACCCAAAGGTACTGGGTTCGAGTCCCGGGTGTTCTTTTTGTACGAGATAAAACCATTGGGTTTACGCATGGTATTATGGCATATGGAAATCCTTGCTTTACACTTAGTAAACAAATTGTGATTGGAAGGAACACGCTTTAATTACAAGTAGTTTATTTTTTGGCCTTGTTGATTTAATGTTCTAGGATTTAAATTAAACTCGAACGCACTTAAAGTAAGAGGACCAGTGGCCCGGTGGAAGGGCTCTGGACTTTGAACCCAAAGGTACTGGGTTAGCTTCCTGGGTGTTCTTTTTGTACATTATTGATTTAAAGCTGTTTATTCCAAGGTTTAAAATTAAACTCGAACGCAAATTAAGTAAGAGGACCAGTGGCCCGGTGGAAGGGCTCCGGACTTTGAACCCAAAGGTACTGGGTTCGAATCCCGGGTGTTCTTTTTGTACCAGGTAAAACCATTGGGTTTACGCATGGTACTATGGCATATGGAAATCCTTGCTTTACACTTAGTAAACAAATTGTGATTGGAAGGAACACGCTTTAATTACAAGTAGGCCTAGTTTATTTTTTGGCCTTGTTGATTTAATGTTCTAGGATTTAAATTTAAATCGAACCCACTTAAAGTAAGAGGACCAGTGGCCCGGTGGAAGGGCTCTGGACTGGGTTCGAATCCCGGGTGTTCTTTTTGTACATTATTGATTTAAAGTTGTTTATTCCAAGGTTTAAAATTAAACTCGAACGCAAATTAAGTAAGAGGACCAGTGGCCCGGTGGAAAACCTCTGGATTCTAAACCCAAAGGTACTGGGTTCGAATCATGGGAGTTCTTTTTGTACATTATTGATTTAAAGTTGTTCATTCTAAGGTTTAAAATTAAACTCGAACGCAAATTAAGTAAGAGGACCAGTGGCCCGGTGGAAGGGATCTGGACTTTGAACCCAAAGGGACTGGGTTCGAATCCCGGGTGTTCTTTTTGTACCAGGTAAAACCATTGGGTTTACGCATGGTACTATGGCATATGGAAATCCTTGCTTTACACTTAGTAAACAAATTGTGATTGGAAGGAACACGCTTTAATTACAAGTAGTTTATTTTTTGGCCTTGTTGATTTAATGTTCTAGGATTTAAATTTAAATCGAACGCACTTAAAGCAAGAGGACCAGTGGCCCGGTAGCAGGGCTCTGGACTTTGAATCCAAAGGTACTGGGTTCGAATCCCGGGTGTTCTTTTTGTACATTATTGATTTAAAGCTGTTTATTCCAAGGTTTAAAATTAAACTCGAACGCAAATTAAGCAAGAGGACCAGTGGCCCGGTGGAAGGGATCTGGACTTTGAACCCAAAGGGACTGGGTTCGAATCCCGGGTGTTCTTTTTGTACCAGGTAAAACCATTGGGTTTACGCATGGTACTATGGCATATGGAAATCCTTGCTTTACACTTAGTAAACAAATTGTGATTGGAAGGAACACGCTTTAATTACAAGTAGTTTATTTTTTGGCCTTGTTGATTTAATGTTCTAGGATTTAAATTTAAATCGAACCCACTTAAAGTAAGAGGACCAGTGGCCCGGTGGAATGCCTCTGGACTTTGAAACCAAAGGTACTTGGTTCGAATCTCGGGTGTTCTTTTTGTACATTATTGATTTAAAGTTGTTTATTCCAAGGTTTAAAATTAAACTCGAACTCAGATTAAGTAAGAGGACCAGTGGCCCGGTGGAAGGGCTCTGGACTTTGAACCCAAAGGAACTGGGTTCGAATCCCGGGTGTTCTTTTTGTACATTATTGATTTAAAGTTGTTTATTCCAAGGTTTAAAATTAAACTCGAACGCAAATTAAGTAAGAGGACCAGTGGCCCGGTGGAAAACCTCTGGACTCTAAACCCAGGGGTACTGGGTTCGAATCATGGGAGTTCTTTTTGTACATTATTGATTTAAAGTTGGTCATTCTAAGGTTTAAAATTAAACTCGAACGCAAATTAAGTAAGAGGACCAGTGGCCCGTGGAAGGGCTCTGGACTTTGAACCCAAAGGTACTGGGTTCGAATCCCGGGTGTTCTTTTTGTACATTATTGATTTAAAGTTGTTTATTCCAAGGTTTAAAGTTAAACTCGAACGCAAATTAGTAAGAGGACCAGTGGCCCAGTTGTAAGGCTGCGGACTTTAAACCCAAAGGTACTGGGTTCGAATCCCGGGTGTTCTTTTTGTACCAGGTAAAACCATTGGGTTTACGCATGGTACTATGGCATTTGGAAATCCTTGCTTTACACTTAGTAAACAAATTGTGATTGGAAGGAACACGCTTTAATTACAAGTAGTTTATTTTTTGGCCTTGTTGATTTAATGTTCTAGGATTTAAATTTAAATCGAACCCACTTAAAGTAAGAGGACCAGTGGCCCGGTGGAAGGCCTCTGGACTGGGTTCGAATCCCGGGTGTTCGTTTTGTACATTATTGATTTAAAGTTGTTTATTCCAAGGTTTAAAATTAAACTCGAACGCAAATTAAGTAAGAGGACCAGTGGCCCGTGGAAGGGCTCTGGACTTTGAACCCAAAGGTACTGGGTTCGAATCATGGGAGTTCTTTTTGTACATTATTGATTTAAAGTTGTTTATTCCAAGGTTTAAAATTAAACTCGAACGCAAATTAGGAAGAGGACCAGTGGCCCAGTTGTAAGGCTGCGGACTCTAAACCCAAAGGTACTGGATTCGAATCCCGGGTGTTCTTTTTGTACCAGGTAAAACCATTGGGTTTACGCATGGTACTATGGCATATGGAAATCCTTGCTTTACACTTAGTAAACAAATTGTGATTGGAAGGAACACGCTTTAATTACAAGTAGTTTATTTTTTGGCCTTGTTGATTTAATGTTCTAGGATTTAAATTTAAATCGAACCTACTTAAAGTAAGAGGACCAGTGGCCCGGTGGAAGGCCTCTGGACTGGGTTCGAATCCCGGTGGTTCGTTTTGTACATTATTGATTTAAAGTTGTTTATTCCAAGGTTTAAAATTAAACTCGAACGCAAATTAAGTAAGATGACCACTGGCCCGGTGGAAAACCTCTGGACTCTAAACCCAGGGGTACTGGGTTCGAATCATGGGAGTTCTTTTTGTACATTATTTATTTAAAGTTGGTCATTCTAAGGTTTAAAATTAAACTCGAACGCAAATTAAGTAAGAGGACCAGTGGCCCGTGGAAGGGCTCTGGACTTTGAACCCAAAGGTACTGGGTTCGAATCCCGGGTGTTCTTTTTGTACATTATTGATTTAAAGTTGTTTATTCCAAGGTTTAAAGTTAAACTCGAACGCAAATTAGTAAGAGGACCAGTGGCCCAGTTGTAAGGCTGCGGACTTTAAACCCAAAGGTACTGGGTTCGAGTCCCGGGTGTTCTTTTTGTACGAGATAAAACCATTGGGTTTACGCATGGTATTATGGCATATGGAAATCCTTGCTTTACACTTAGTAAACAAATTGTGATTGGAAGGAACACGCTTTAATTACAAGTAGTTTATTTTTTGGCCTTGTTGATTTAATGTTCTAGGATTTAAATTAAACTCGAACGCACTTAAAGTAAGAGGACCAGTGGCCCGGTGGAAGGGCTCTGGACTTTGAACCCAAAGGTACTGGGTTAGCTTCCTGGGTGTTCTTTTTGTACATTATTGATTTAAAGCTGTTTATTCCAAGGTTTAAAATTAAACTCGAACGCAAATTAAGTAAGAGGACCAGTGGCCCGGTGGAAGGGCTCTGGACTTTGAACCCAAAGGTACTGGGTTCGAATCCCGGGTGTTCTTTTTGTACCAGGTAAAACCATTGGGTTTACGCATGGTACTATGGCATATGGAAATCCTTGCTTTACACTTAGTAAACAAATTGTGATTGGAAGGAACACGCTTTAATTACAAGTAGGCCTAGTTTATTTTTTGGCCTTGTTGATTTAATGTTCTAGGATTTAAATTTAAATCGAACCCACTTAAAGTAAGAGGACCAGTGGCCCGGTGGAAGGGCTCTGGACTGGGTTCGAATCCCGGGTGTTCTTTTTGTACATTATTGATTTAAAGTTGTTTATTCCAAGGTTTAAAATTAAACTCGAACGCAAATTAAGTAAGAGGACCAGTGGCCCGGTGGAAAACCTCTGGATTCTAAACCCAAAGGTACTGGGTTCGAATCATGGGAGTTCTTTTTGTACATTATTGATTTAAAGTTGTTCATTCTAAGGTTTAAAATTAAACTCGAACGCAAATTAAGTAAGAGGACCAGTGGCCCGGTGGAAGGGATCTGGACTTTGAACCCAAAGGGACTGGGTTCGAATCCCGGGTGTTCTTTTTGTACCAGGTAAAACCATTGGGTTTACGCATGGTACTATGGCATATGGAAATCCTTGCTTTACACTTAGTAAACAAATTGTGATTGGAAGGAACACGCTTTAATTACAAGTAGTTAATTTTTTGGCCTTGTTGATTTAATGTTCTAGGATTTAAATTTAAATCGAACGCACTTAAAGCAAGAGGACCAGTGGCCCGGTAGCAGGGCTCTGGACTTTGAATCCAAAGGTACTGGGTTCGAATCCCGGGTGTTCTTTTTGTACATTATTGATTTAAAGCTGTTTATTCCAAGGTTTAAAATTAAACTCGAACGCAAATTAAGTAAGAGGACCAGTGGCCCGGTGGAAGGGATCTGGACTTTGAACCCAAAGGGACTGGGTTCGAATCCCGGGTGTTCTTTTTGTACCAGGTAAAACCATTGGGTTTACGCATGGTACTATGGCATATGGAAATCCTTGCTTTACACTTAGTAAACAAATTGTGATTGGAAGGAACACGCTTTAATTACAAGTAGTTTATTTTTTGGCCTTGTTGATTTAATGTTCTAGGATTTAAATTTAAATCGAACCCACTTAAAGTAAGAGGACCAGTGGCCCGGTGGAATGCCTCTGGACTTTGAAACCAAAGGTACTTGGTTCGAATCTCGGGTGTTCTTTTTGTACATTATTGATTTAAAGTTGTTTATTCCAAGGTTTAAAATTAAACTCGAACTCAGATTAAGTAAGAGGACCAGTGGCCCGGTGGAAGGGCTCTGGACTTTGAACCCAAAGGAACTGGGTTCGAATCCCGGGTGTTCTTTTTGTACATTATTGATTTAAAGTTGTTTATTCCAAGGTTTAAAATTAAACTCGAACGCAAATTAAGTAAGAGGACCAGTGGCCCGGTGGAAAACCTCTGGACTCTAAACCCAGGGGTACTGGGTTCGAATCATGGGAGTTCTTTTTGTACATTATTGATTTAAAGTTGGTCATTCTAAGGTTTAAAATTAAACTCGAACGCAAATTAAGTAAGAGGACCAGTGGCCCGTGGAAGGGCTCTGGACTTTGAACCCAAAGGTACTGGGTTCGAATCCCGGGTGTTCTTTTTGTACATTATTGATTTAAAGTTGTTTATTCCAAGGTTTAAAGTTAAACTCGAACGCAAATTAGTAAGAGGACCAGTGGCCCAGTTGTAAGGCTGCGGACTTTAAACCCAAAGGTACTGGGTTCGAATCCCGGGTGTTCTTTTTGTACCAGGTAAAACCATTGGGTTTACGCATGGTACTATGGCATTTGGAAATCCTTGCTTTACACTTAGTAAACAAATTGTGATTGGAAGGAACACGCTTTAATTACAAGTAGTTTATTTTTTGGCCTTGTTGATTTAATGTTCTAGGATTTAAATTTAAATCGAACCCACTTAAAGTAAGAGGACCAGTGGCCCGGTGGAAGGCCTCTGGACTGGGTTCGAATCCCGGGTGTTCGTTTTGTACATTATTGATTTAAAGTTGTTTATTCCAAGGTTTAAAATTAAACTCGAACGCAAATTAAGTAAGAGGACCAGTGGCCCGTGGAAGGGCTCTGGACTTTGAACCCAAAGGTACTGGGTTCGAATCATGAGAGTTCTTTTTGTACATTATTGATTTAAAGTTGTTTATTCCAAGGTTTAAAATTAAACTCGAACGCAAATTAGTAAGAGGACCAGTGGCCCAGTTGTAAGGCTGCGGACTCTAAACCCAAAGGTACTGGATTCGAATCCCGGGTGTTCTTTTTGTACCAGGTAAAACCATTGGGTTTACGCATGGTACTATGGCATATGGAAATCCTTGCTTTACACTTAGTAAACAAATTGTGATTGGAAGGAACACGCTTTAATTACAAGTAGTTTATTTTTTGGCCTTGTTGATTTAATGTTCTAGGATTTAAATTTAAATCGAACCCACTTAAAGTAAGAGGACCAGTGGCCCGGTGGAAGGCCTCTGGACTGGGTTCGAATCCCGGGTGTTCGTTTTGTACATTATTGATTTAAAGTTGTTTATTCCAAGGTTTAAAATTAAACTCGAACGCAAATTAAGTAAGATGACCACTGGCCCGGTGGAAAACCTCTGGACTCTAAACCCAGGGGTACTGGGTTCGAATCATGGGAGTTCTTTTTGTACATTATTTATTTAAAGTTGGTCATTCTAAGGTTTAAAATTAAACTCGAACGCAAATTAAGTAAGAGGACCAGTGGCCCGTGGAAGGGCTCTGGACTTTGAACCCAAAGGTACTGGGTTCGAATCCCGGGTGTTCTTTTTGTACATTATTGATTTAAAGTTGTTTATTCCAAGGTTTAAAGTTAAACTCGAACGCAAATTAGTAAGAGGACCAGTGGCCCAGTTGTAAGGCTGCGGACTTTAAACCCAAAGGTACTGGGTTCGAGTCCCGGGTGTTCTTTTTGTACGAGATAAAACCATTGGGTTTACGCATGGTATTATGGCATATGGAAATCCTTGCTTTACACTTAGTAAACAAATTGTGATTGGAAGGAACACGCTTTAATTACAAGTAGTTTATTTTTTGGCCTTGTTGATTTAATGTTCTAGGATTTAAATTAAACTCGAACGCACTTAAAGTAAGAGGACCAGTGGCCCGGTGGAAGGGCTCTGGACTTTGAACCCAAAGGTACTGGGTTAGCTTCCTGGGTGTTCTTTTTGTACATTATTGATTTAAAGCTGTTTATTCCAAGGTTTAAAATTAAACTCGAACGCAAATTAAGTAAGAGGACCAGTGGCCCGGTGGAAGGGCTCTGGACTTTGAACCCAAAGGTACTGGGTTCGAATCCCGGGTGTTCTTTTTGTACCAGGTAAAACCATTGGGTTTACGCATGGTACTATGGCATATGGAAATCCTTGCTTTACACTTAGTAAACAAATTGTGATTGGAAGGAACACGCTTTAATTACAAGTAGGCCTAGTTTATTTTTTGGCCTTGTTGATTTAATGTTCTAGGATTTAAATTTAAATCGAACCCACTTAAAGTAAGAGGACCAGTGGCCCGGTGGAAGGGCTCTGGACTGGGTTCGAATCCCGGGTGTTCTTTTTGTACATTATTGATTTAAAGTTGTTTATTCCAAGGTTTAAAATTAAACTCGAACGCAAATTAAGTAAGAGGACCAGTGGCCCGGTGGAAAACCTCTGGATTCTAAACCCAAAGGTACTGGGTTCGAATCATGGGAGTTCTTTTTGTACATTATTGATTTAAAGTTGTTCATTCTAAGGTTTAAAATTAAACTCGAACGCAAATTAAGTAAGATGACCACTGGCCCGGTGGAAGGGCTCTGGACTTTGAACCCAAAGGTACTGGGTTCGAATCCCGGGTGTTCTTTTTGTACATTATTGATTTAAAGTTGTTTATTCCAAGGTTTAAAATTAAACTCGAACGCAAATTAGTAAGAGGACCAGTGGCCCAGTTGTAAGGCTGCGGACTCTAAACCCAAAGGTACTGGATTCGAATCCCGGGTGTTTTTTTTGTACCAGGTAAAACCATTGGGTTTACGCATGGTACTATGGCATATGGAAATCCTTGCTTTACACTTAGTAAACAAATTGTGATTGGAAGGAACACGCTTTAATTACAAGTAGTTTATTTTTTGGCCTTGTTGATTTAATGTTCTAGGATTTAAATTTAAATCGAACCCACTTAAAGTAAGAGGACCAGTGGCCCGGTGGAAGGCCTCTGGACTTTGAAACCAAAGGTACGTGGTTCGAATCTCGGGTGTTCTTTTTGTACATTATTGATTTAAAGTTGTTTATTCCAAGGTTTAAAATTAAACTCGAACTCAGATTAAGTAAGAGGACCAGTGGCCCGGTGGAAGGGCTCTGGACTTTGAACCCAAAGGTACTTGGTTCG
The DNA here is from genome assembly GCA_037783415.1 of Leptasterias polaris. Taxonomy (NCBI): domain Eukaryota; kingdom Metazoa; phylum Echinodermata; class Asteroidea; order Forcipulatida; family Asteriidae; genus Leptasterias; species Leptasterias polaris. The sequence goes on along the minus strand of JAZGTN010000214.1, from coordinate 2,031,966 downwards.
AATCTCGGGTGTTCTTTTTGTACATTATTGATTTAAAGTTGTTTATTCCAAGGTTTAAAATTAAACTCGAACTCAGATTAAGTAAGAGGACCAGTGGCCCGGTGGAAGAGCTCTGGACTTTGAACCCAAAGGAACTGGGTTCGAATCATGGGAGTTCTTTTTGTACATTATTGATTTAAAGTTGGTCATTCTAAGGTTTAAAATTAAACTCGAACGCAAATTAAGTAAGAGGACCAGTGGCCCGGTGGAAGGGCTCTGGACTTTGAACCCAAAGGTACTGGGTTCGAATCCCGGGTGTTCTTTTTGTACATTATTGATTTAAAGTTGTTTATTCCAAGGTTTAAAATTAAACTCGAACGCAAATTAGTAAGAGGACCAGTGGCCCAGTTGTAAGGCTGCGGACTCTAAACCCAAAGGTACTGGATTCGAATCCCGGGTGTTTTTTTTGTACCAGGTAAAACCATTGGGTTTACGCATGGTACTATGGCATATGGAAATCCTTGCTTTACACTTAGTAAACAAATTGTGATTGGAAGGAACACGCTTTAATTACAAGTAGTTTATTTTTTGGCCTTGTTGATTTAATGTTCTAGGATTTAAATTTAAATCGAACCCACTTAAAGTAAGAGGACCAGTGGCCCGGTGGAAGGCCTCTGGACTTTGAAACCAAAGGTACGTGGTTCGAATCTCGGGTGTTCTTTTTGTACATTATTGATTTAAAGTTGTTTATTCCAAGGTTTAAAATTAAACTCGAACTCAGATTAAGTAAGAGGACCAGTGGCCCGTGGAAGGGCTCTGGACTTTGAACCCAAAGGTACTGGGTTCGAATCCCGGGTGTTCTTTTTGTACATTATTGATTTAAAGTTGTTTATTCCAAGGTTTAAAATTAAACTCGAACGCAAATTAGTAAGAGGACCAGTGGCCCAGTTGTAAGGCTGAGGACTCTAAACCTAAAGGTACTGGGTTCGAGTCCCGGGTGTTCTTTTTGTACGAGATAAAACCATTGGGTTTACGCATGGTATTATGGCATATGGAAATCCTTGCTTTACACTTAGTAAACAAATTGTGATTGGAAGGAACACGCTTTAATTACAAGTAGTTTATTTTTTGGCCTTGTTGATTTAATGTTCTAGGATTTAAATTAAACTCGAACGCACTTAAAGTAAGAGGACCAGTGGCCCGGTGGAAGGGCTCTGGACTTTGAACCCAAAGGTACTGGGTTCGAATCATGGGAGTTCTTTTTGTACATTATTGATTTAAAGTTGTTTATTCCAAGGTTTAAAATTAAACTCGAACGCAAATTAGTAAGAGGACCAGTGGCCCAGTTGTAAGGCTGCGGACTCTAAACCCAAAGGTACTGGATTCGAATCCCGGGTGTTCTTTTTGTACCAGGTAAAACCATTGGGTTTACGCATGGTACTATGGCATATGGAAATCCTTGCTTTACACTTAGTAAACAAATTGTGATTGGAAGGAACACGCTTTAATTACAAGTAGTTTATTTTTTGGCCTTGTTGATTTAATGTTCTAGGATTTAAATTTAAATCGAACCCACTTAAAGTAAGAGGACCAGTGGCCCGGTGGAAGGCCTCTGGACTGGGTTCGAATCCCGGTGGTTCGTTTTGTACATTATTGATTTAAAGTTGTTTATTCCAAGGTTTAAAATTAAACTCGAACGCAAATTAAGTAAGATGACCACTGGCCCGGTGGAAAACCTCTGGACTCTAAACCCAGGGGTACTGGGTTCGAATCATGGGAGTTCTTTTTGTACATTATTTATTTAAAGTTGGTCATTCTAAGGTTTAAAATTAAACTCGAACGCAAATTAAGTAAGAGGACCAGTGGCCCGTGGAAGGGCTCTGGACTTTGAACCCAAAGGTACTGGGTTCGAATCCCGGGTGTTCTTTTTGTACATTATTGATTTAAAGTTGTTTATTCCAAGGTTTAAAGTTAAACTCGAACGCAAATTAGTAAGAGGACCAGTGGCCCAGTTGTAAGGCTGCGGACTTTAAACCCAAAGGTACTGGGTTCGAGTCCCGGGTGTTCTTTTTGTACGAGATAAAACCATTGGGTTTACGCATGGTATTATGGCATATGGAAATCCTTGCTTTACACTTAGTAAACAAATTGTGATTGGAAGGAACACGCTTTAATTACAAGTAGTTTATTTTTTGGCCTTGTTGATTTAATGTTCTAGGATTTAAATTAAACTCGAACGCACTTAAAGTAAGAGGACCAGTGGCCCGGTGGAAGGGCTCTGGACTTTGAACCCAAAGGTACTGGGTTAGCTTCCTGGGTGTTCTTTTTGTACATTATTGATTTAAAGCTGTTTATTCCAAGGTTTAAAATTAAACTCGAACGCAAATTAAGTAAGAGGACCAGTGGCCCGGTGGAAGGGCTCTGGACTTTGAACCCAAAGGTACTGGGTTCGAATCCCGGGTGTTCTTTTTGTACCAGGTAAAACCATTGGGTTTACGCATGGTACTATGGCATATGGAAATCCTTGCTTTACACTTAGTAAACAAATTGTGATTGGAAGGAACACGCTTTAATTACAAGTAGGCCTAGTTTATTTTTTGGCCTTGTTGATTTAATGTTCTAGGATTTAAATTTAAATCGAACCCACTTAAAGTAAGAGGACCAGTGGCCCGGTGGAAGGGCTCTGGACTGGGTTCGAATCCCGGGTGTTCTTTTTGTACATTATTGATTTAAAGTTGTTTATTCCAAGGTTTAAAATTAAACTCGAACGCAAATTAAGTAAGAGGACCAGTGGCCCGGTGGAAAACCTCTGGATTCTAAACCCAAAGGTACTGGGTTCGAATCATGGGAGTTCTTTTTGTACATTATTGATTTAAAGTTGTTCATTCTAAGGTTTAAAATTAAACTCGAACGCAAATTAAGTAAGAGGACCAGTGGCCCGGTGGAAGGGATCTGGACTTTGAACCCAAAGGGACTGGGTTCGAATCCCGGGTGTTCTTTTTGTACCAGGTAAAACCATTGGGTTTACGCATGGTACTATGGCATATGGAAATCCTTGCTTTACACTTAGTAAACAAATTGTGATTGGAAGGAACACGCTTTAATTACAAGTAGTTTATTTTTTGGCCTTGTTGATTTAATGTTCTAGGATTTAAATTTAAATCGAACGCACTTAAAGCAAGAGGACCAGTGGCCCGGTAGCAGGGCTCTGGACTTTGAATCCAAAGGTACTGGGTTCGAATCCCGGGTGTTCTTTTTGTACATTATTGATTTAAAGCTGTTTATTCCAAGGTTTAAAATTAAACTCGAACGCAAATTAAGTAAGAGGACCAGTGGCCCGGTGGAAGGGATCTGGACTTTGAACCCAAAGGGACTGGGTTCGAATCCCGGGTGTTCTTTTTGTACCAGGTAAAACCATTGGGTTTACGCATGGTACTATGGCATATGGAAATCCTTGCTTTACACTTAGTAAACAAATTGTGATTGGAAGGAACACGCTTTAATTACAAGTAGTTTATTTTTTGGCCTTGTTGATTTAATGTTCTAGGATTTAAATTTAAATCGAACCCACTTAAAGTAAGAGGACCAGTGGCCCGGTGGAATGCCTCTGGACTTTGAAACCAAAGGTACTTGGTTCGAATCTCGGGTGTTCTTTTTGTACATTATTGATTTAAAGTTGTTTATTCCAAGGTTTAAAATTAAACTCGAACTCAGATTAAGTAAGAGGACCAGTGGCCCGGTGGAAGGGCTCTGGACTTTGAACCCAAAGGAACTGGGTTCGAATCCCGGGTGTTCTTTTTGTACATTATTGATTTAAAGTTGTTTATTCCAAGGTTTAAAATTAAACTCGAACGCAAATTAAGTAAGAGGACCAGTGGCCCGGTGGAAAACCTCTGGACTCTAAACCCAGGGGTACTGGGTTCGAATCATGGGAGTTCTTTTTGTACATTATTGATTTAAAGTTGGTCATTCTAAGGTTTAAAATTAAACTCGAACGCAAATTAAGTAAGAGGACCAGTGGCCCGTGGAAGGGCTCTGGACTTTGAACCCAAAGGTACTGGGTTCGAATCCCGGGTGTTCTTTTTGTACATTATTGATTTAAAGTTGTTTATTCCAAGGTTTAAAGTTAAACTCGAACGCAAATTAGTAAGAGGACCAGTGGCCCAGTTGTAAGGCTGCGGACTTTAAACCCAAAGGTACTGGGTTCGAATCCCGGGTGTTCTTTTTGTACCAGGTAAAACCATTGGGTTTACGCATGGTACTATGGCATTTGGAAATCCTTGCTTTACACTTAGTAAACAAATTGTGATTGGAAGGAACACGCTTTAATTACAAGTAGTTTATTTTTTGGCCTTGTTGATTTAATGTTCTAGGATTTAAATTTAAATCGAACCCACTTAAAGTAAGAGGACCAGTGGCCCGGTGGAAGGCCTCTGGACTGGGTTCGAATCCCGGGTGTTCGTTTTGTACATTATTGATTTAAAGTTGTTTATTCCAAGGTTTAAAATTAAACTCGAACGCAAATTAAGTAAGAGGACCAGTGGCCCGTGGAAGGGCTCTGGACTTTGAACCCAAAGGTACTGGGTTCGAATCATGAGAGTTCTTTTTGTACATTATTGATTTAAAGTTGTTTATTCCAAGGTTTAAAATTAAACTCGAACGCAAATTAGTAAGAGGACCAGTGGCCCAGTTGTAAGGCTGCGGACTCTAAACCCAAAGGTACTGGATTCGAATCCCGGGTGTTCTTTTTGTACCAGGTAAAACCATTGGGTTTACGCATGGTACTATGGCATATGGAAATCCTTGCTTTACACTTAGTAAACAAATTGTGATTGGAAGGAACACGCTTTAATTACAAGTAGTTTATTTTTTGGCCTTGTTGATTTAATGTTCTAGGATTTAAATTTAAATCGAACCCACTTAAAGTAAGAGGACCAGTGGCCCGGTGGAAGGCCTCTGGACTGGGTTCGAATCCCGGGTGTTCGTTTTGTACATTATTGATTTAAAGTTGTTTATTCCAAGGTTTAAAATTAAACTCGAACGCAAATTAAGTAAGATGACCACTGGCCCGGTGGAAAACCTCTGGACTCTAAACCCAGGGGTACTGGGTTCGAATCATGGGAGTTCTTTTTGTACATTATTTATTTAAAGTTGGTCATTCTAAGGTTTAAAATTAAACTCGAACGCAAATTAAGTAAGAGGACCAGTGGCCCGTGGAAGGGCTCTGGACTTTGAACCCAAAGGTACTGGGTTCGAATCCCGGGTGTTCTTTTTGTACATTATTGATTTAAAGTTGTTTATTCCAAGGTTTAAAGTTAAACTCGAACGCAAATTAGTAAGAGGACCAGTGGCCCAGTTGTAAGGCTGCGGACTTTAAACCCAAAGGTACTGGGTTCGAGTCCCGGGTGTTCTTTTTGTACGAGATAAAACCATTGGGTTTACGCATGGTATTATGGCATATGGAAATCCTTGCTTTACACTTAGTAAACAAATTGTGATTGGAAGGAACACGCTTTAATTACAAGTAGTTAATTTTTTGGCCTTGTTGATTTAATGTTCTAGGATTTAAATTAAACTCGAACGCACTTAAAGTAAGAGGACCAGTGGCCCGGTGGAAGGGCTCTGGACTTTGAACCCAAAGGTACTGGGTTAGCTTCCTGGGTGTTCTTTTTGTACATTATTGATTTAAAGCTGTTTATTCCAAGGTTTAAAATTAAACTCGAACGCAAATTAAGTAAGAGGACCAGTGGCCCGGTGGAAGGGCTCTGAACTTTGAACCCAAAGGTACTGGGTTCGAATCCCGGGTGTTCTTTTTGTACCAGGTAAAACCATTGGGTTTACGCATGGTACTATGGCATATGGAAATCCTTGCTTTACACTTAGTAAACAAATTGTGATTGGAAGGAACACGCTTTAATTACAAGTAGGCCTAGTTTATTTTTTGGCCTTGTTGATTTAATGTTCTAGGATTTAAATTTAAATCGAACCCACTTAAAGTAAGAGGACCAGTGGCCCGGTGGAAGGGCTCTGGACTGGGTTCGAATCCCGGGTGTTCTTTTTGTACATTATTGATTTAAAGTTGTTTATTCCAAGGTTTAAAATTAAACTCGAACGCAAATTAAGTAAGAGGACCAGTGGCCCGGTGGAAAACCTCTGGATTCTAAACCCAAAGGTACTGGGTTCGAATCATGGGAGTTCTTTTTGTACATTATTGATTTAAAGTTGTTCATTCTAAGGTTTAAAATTAAACTCGAACGCAAATTAAGTAAGATGACCACTGGCCCGGTGGAAGGGCTCTGGACTTTGAACCCAAAGGTACTGGGTTCGAATCCCGGGTGTTCTTTTTGTACATTATTGATTTAAAGTTGTTTATTCCAAGGTTTAAAATTAAACTCGAACGCAAATTAGTAAGAGGACCAGTGGCCCAGTTGTAAGGCTGCGGACTCTAAACCCAAAGGTACTGGATTCGAATCCCGGGTGTTTTTTTTGTACCAGGTAAAACCATTGGGTTTACGCATGGTACTATGGCATATGGAAATCCTTGCTTTACACTTAGTAAACAAATTGTGATTGGAAGGAACACGCTTTAATTACAAGTAGTTTATTTTTTGGCCTTGTTGATTTAATGTTCTAGGATTTAAATTTAAATCGAACCCACTTAAAGTAAGAGGACCAGTGGCCCGGTGGAAGGCCTCTGGACTTTGAAACCAAAGGTACGTGGTTCGAATCTCGGGTGTTCTTTTTGTACATTATTGATTTAAAGTTGTTTATTCCAAGGTTTAAAATTAAACTCGAACTCAGATTAAGTAAGAGGACCAGTGGCCCGGTGGAAGGGCTCTGGACTTTGAACCCAAAGGTACTTGGTTCGAATCTCGGGTGTTCTTTTTGTACATTATTGATTTAAAGTTGGTCATTCTAAGGTTTAAAATTAAACTCGAACGCAAATTAAGTAAGAGGACCAGTGGCCCGTGGAAGGGCTCTGGACTTTGAACCCAAAGGTACTGGGTTCGAATCCCGGGTGTTCTTTTTGTACATTATTGATTTAAAGTTGTTTATTCCAAGGTTTAAAGTTAAACTCGAACGCAAATTAGTAAGAGGACCAGTGGCCCAGTTGTAAGGCTGCGGACTTTAAACCCAAAGGTACTGGGTTCGAATCCCGGGTGTTCTTTTTGTACCAGGTAAAACCATTGGGTTTACGCATGGTACTATGGCATTTGGAAATCCTTGCTTTACACTTAGTAAACAAATTGTGATTGGAAGGAACACGCTTTAATTACAAGTAGTTAATTTTTTGGCCTTGTTGATTTAATGTTCTAGGATTTAAATTTAAATCGAACCCACTTAAAGTAAGAGGACCAGTGGCCCGGTGGAAGGCCTCTGGACTGGGTTCGAATCCCGGGTGTTCGTTTTGTACATTATTGATTTAAAGTTGTTTATTCCAAGGTTTAAAATTAAACTCGAACGCAAATTAAGTAAGAGGACCAGTGGCCCGTGGAAGGGCTCTGGACTTTGAACCCAAAGGTACTGGGTTCGAATCATGAGAGTTCTTTTTGTACATTATTGATTTAAAGTTGTTTATTCCAAGGTTTAAAATTAAACTCGAACGCAAATTAGTAAGAGGACCAGTGGCCCAGTTGTAAGGCTGCGGACTCTAAACCCAAAGGTACTGGATTCGAATCCCGGGTGTTCTTTTTGTACCAGGTAAAACCATTGGGTTTACGCATGGTACTATGGCATATGGAAATCCTTGCTTTACACTTAGTAAACAAATTGTGATTGGAAGGAACACGCTTTAATTACAAGTAGTTTATTTTTTGGCCTTGTTGATTTAATGTTCTAGGATTTAAATTTAAATCGAACCCACTTAAAGTAAGAGGACCAGTGGCCCGGTGGAAGGCCTCTGGACTGGGTTCGAATCCCGGGTGTTCGTTTTGTACATTATTGATTTAAAGTTGTTTATTCCAAGGTTTAAAATTAAACTCGAACGCAAATTAAGTAAGATGACCACTGGCCCGGTGGAAAACCTCTGGACTCTAAACCCAGGGGTACTGGGTTCGAATCATGGGAGTTCTTTTTGTACATTATTTATTTAAAGTTGGTCATTCTAAGGTTTAAAATTAAACTCGAACGCAAATTAAGTAAGAGGACCAGTGGCCCGTGGAAGGGCTCTGGACTTTGAACCCAAAGGTACTGGGTTCGAATCCCGGGTGTTCTTTTTGTACATTATTGATTTAAAGTTGTTTATTCCAAGGTTTAAAGTTAAACTCGAACGCAAATTAGTAAGAGGACCAGTGGCCCAGTTGTAAGGCTGCGGACTTTAAACCCAAAGGTACTGGGTTCGAGTCCCGGGTGTTCTTTTTGTACGAGATAAAACCATTGGGTTTACGCATGGTATTATGGCATATGGAAATCCTTGCTTTACACTTAGTAAACAAATTGTGATTGGAAGGAACACGCTTTAATTACAAGTAGTTTATTTTTTGGCCTTGTTGATTTAATGTTCTAGGATTTAAATTAAACTCGAACGCACTTAAAGTAAGAGGACCAGTGGCCCGGTGGAAGGGCTCTGGACTTTGAACCCAAAGGTACTGGGTTAGCTTCCTGGGTGTTCTTTTTGTACATTATTGATTTAAAGCTGTTTATTCCAAGGTTTAAAATTAAACTCGAACGCAAATTAAGTAAGAGGACCAGTGGCCCGGTGGAAGGGCTCTGGACTTTGAACCCAAAGGTACTGGGTTCGAATCCCGGGTGTTCTTTTTGTACCAGGTAAAACCATTGGGTTTACGCATGGTACTATGGCATATGGAAATCCTTGCTTTACACTTAGTAAACAAATTGTGATTGGAAGGAACACGCTTTAATTACAAGTAGGCCTAGTTTATTTTTTGGCCTTGTTGATTTAATGTTCTAGGATTTAAATTTAAATCGAACCCACTTAAAGTAAGAGGACCAGTGGCCCGGTTGAAGGGCTCTGGACTGGGTTCGAATCCCGGGTGTTCTTTTTGTACATTATTGATTTAAAGTTGTTTATTCCAAGGTTTAAAATTAAACTCGAACGCAAATTAAGTAAGAGGACCAGTGGCCCGGTGGAAAACCTCTGGATTCTAAACCCAAAGGTACTGGGTTCGAATCATGGGAGTTCTTTTTGTACATTATTGATTTAAAGTTGTTCATTCTAAGGTTTAAAATTAAACTCGAACGCAAATTAAGTAAGATGACCACTGGCCCGGTGGAAGGGCTCTGGACTTTGAACCCAAAGGTACTGGGTTCGAATCCCGGGTGTTCTTTTTGTACATTATTGATTTAAAGTTGTTTATTCCAAGGTTTAAAATTAAACTCGAACGCAAATTAGTAAGAGGACCAGTGGCCCAGTTGTAAGGCTGCGGACTCTAAACCCAAAGGTACTGGATTCGAATCCCGGGTGTTTTTTTTGTACCAGGTAAAACCATTGGGTTTACGCATGGTACTATGGCATATGGAAATCCTTGCTTTACACTTAGTAAACAAATTGTGATTGGAAGGAACACGCTTTAATTACAAGTAGTTTATTTTTTGGCCTTGTTGATTTAATGTTCTAGGATTTAAATTTAAATCGAACCCACTTAAAGTAAGAGGACCAGTGGCCCGGTGGAAGGCCTCTGGACTTTGAAACCAAAGGTACGTGGTTCGAATCTCGGGTGTTCTTTTTGTACATTATTGATTTAAAGTTGTTTATTCCAAGGTTTAAAATTAAACTCGAACTCAGATTAAGTAAGAGGACCAGTGGCCCGGTGGAAGGGCTCTGGACTTTGAACCCAAAGGTACTTGGTTCGAATCTCGGGTGTTCTTTTTGTACATTATTGATTTAAAGTTGTTTATTCCAAGGTTTAAAATTAAACTCGAACTCAGATTAAGTAAGAGGACCAGTGGCCCGGTGGAAGGGCTCTGGACTTTGAACCCAAAGGAACTGGGTTCGAATCATGGGAGTTCTTTTTGTACATTATTGATTTAAAGTTGGTCATTCTAAGGTTTAAAATTAAACTCGAACGCAAATTAAGTAAGAGGACCAGTGGCCCGGTGGAAGGGCTCTGGACTTTGAACCCAAAGGTACTGGGTTCGAATCCAGGGTGTTCTTTTTGTACATTATTGATTTAAAGTTGTTTATTCCAAGGTTTAAAATTAAACTCGAACGCAAATTAGTAAGAGGACCAGTGGCCCAGTTGTAAGGCTGAGGACTCTAAACCTAAAGGTACTGGGTTCGAGTCCCGGGTGTTCTTTTTGTACGAGATAAAACCATTGGGTTTACGCATGGTATTATGGCATATGGAAATCCTTGCTTTACACTTAGTAAACAAATTGTGATTGGAAGGAACACGCTTTAATTACAAGTAGTTTATTTTTTGGCCTTGTTGATTTAATGTTCTAGGATTTAAATTAAACTCGAACGCACTTAAAGTAAGAGGACCAGTGGCCCGGTGGAAGGGCTCTGGACTTTGAACCCAAAGGTACTGGGTTAGCTTCCTGGGTGTTCTTTTTGTACATTATTGATTTAAAGCTGTTTATTCCAAGGTTTAAAATTAAACTCGAACGCAAATTAAGTAAGAGGACCAGTGGCCCGGTGGAAGGGCTCTGGACTTTGAACCCAAAGGTACTGGGTTCGAATCCCGGGTGTTCTTTTTGTACCAGGTAAAACCATTGGGTTTACGCATGGTACTATGGCATATGGAAATCCTTGCTTTACACTTAGTAAACAAATTGTGATTGGAAGGAACACGCTTTAATTACAAGTAGGCCTAGTTTATTTTTTGGCCTTGTTGATTTAATGTTCTAGGATTTAAATTTAAATCGAACCCACTTAAAGTAAGAGGACCAGTGGCCCGGTGGAAGGGCTCTGGACTGGGTTCGAATCCCGGGTGTTCTTTTTGTACATTATTGATTTAAAGTTGTTTATTCCAAGGTTTAAAATTAAACTCGAACGCAAATTAAGTAAGAGGACCAGTGGCCCGGTGGAAAACCTCTGGATTCTAAACCCAAAGGTACTGGGTTCGAATCATGGGAGTTCTTTTTGTACATTATTGATTTAAAGTTGTTCATTCTAAGGTTTAAAATTAAACTCGAACGCAAATTAAGTAAGATGACCACTGGCCCGGTGGAAGGGCTCTGGACTTTGAACCCAAAGGTACTGGGTTCGAATCCCGGGTGTTCTTTTTGTACATTATTGATTTAAAGTTGTTTATTCCAAGGTTTAAAATTAAACTCGAACGCAAATTAGTAAGAGGACCAGTGGCCCAGTTGTAAGGCTGCGGACTCTAAACCCAAAGGTACTGGATTCGAATCCCGGGTGTTCTTTTTGTACCAGGTAAAACCATTGGGTTTACGCATGGTACTATGGCATATGGAAATCCTTGCTTTACACTTAGTAAACAAATTGTGATTGGAAGGAACACGCTTTAATTACAAGTAGTTTATTTTTTGGCCTTGTTGATTTAATGTTCTAGGATTTAAATTTAAATCGAACCCACTTAAAGTAAGAGGACCAGTGGCCCGGTGGAAGGCCTCTGGACTTTGAAACCAAAGGTACGTGGTTCGAATCTCGGGTGTTCTTTTTGTACATTATTGATTTAAAGTTGTTTATTCCAAGGTTTAAAATTAAACTCGAACTCAGATTAAGTAAGAGGACCAGTGGCCCGGTGGAAGGGCTCTGGACTTTGAACCCAAAGGTACTTGGTTCGAATCTCGGGTGTTCTTTTTGTACATTATTGATTTAAAGTTGTTTATTCCAAGGTTTAAAATTAAACTCGAACTCAGATTAAGTAAGAGGACCAGTGGCCCGGTGGAAGGGCTCTGGACTTTGAACCCAAAGGAACTGGGTTCGAATCATGGGAGTTCTTTTTGTACATTATTGATTTAAAGTTGGTCATTCTAAGGTTTAAAATTAAACTCGAACGCAAATTAAGTAAGAGGACCAGTGGCCCGGTGGAAGGGCTCTGGACTTTGAACCCAAAGGTACTGGGTTCGAATCCAGGGTGTTCTTTTTGTACATTATTGATTTAAAGTTGTTTATTCCAAGGTTTAAAATTAAACTCGAACGCAAATTAGTAAGAGGACCAGTGGCCCAGTTGTAAGGCTGAGGACTCTAAACCTAAAGGTACTGGGTTCGAGTCCCGGGTGTTCTTTTTGTACGAGATAAAACCATTGGGTTTACGCATGGTATTATGGCATATGGAAATCCTTGCTTTACACTTAGTAAACAAATTGTGATTGGAAGGAACACGCTTTAATTACAAGTAGTTTATTTTTTGGCCTTGTTGATTTAATGTTCTAGGATTTAAATTAAACTCGAACGCACTTAAAGTAAGAGGACCAGTGGCCCGGTGGAAGGGCTCTGGACTTTGAACCCAAAGGTACTGGGTTAGCTTCCTGGGTGTTCTTTTTGTACATTATTGATTTAAAGCTGTTTATTCCAAGGTTTAAAATTAAACTCGAACGCAAATTAAGTAAGAGGACCAGTGGCCCGGTGGAAGGGCTCTGGACTTTGAACCCAAAGGTACTGGGTTCGAATCCCGGGTGTTCTTTTTGTACCAGGTAAAACCATTGGGTTTACGCATGGTACTATGGCATATGGAAATCCTTGCTTTACACTTAGTAAACAAATTGTGATTGGAAGGAACACGCTTTAATTACAAGTAGGCCTAGTTTATTTTTTGGCCTTGTTGATTTAATGTTCTAGGATTTAAATTTAAATCGAACCCACTTAAAGTAAGAGGACCAGTGGCCCGGTGGAAGGGCTCTGGACTGGGTTCGAATCCCGGGTGTTCTTTTTGTACATTATTGATTTAAAGTTGTTTATTCCAAGGTTTAAAATTAAACTCGAACGCAAATTAAGTAAGAGGACCAGTGGCCCGGTGGAAAACCTTTGGATTCTAAACCCAAAGGAACTGGGTTCGAATCATGGGAGTTCTTTTTGTACATTATTGATTTAAAGTTGTTCATTCTAAGGTTTAAAATTAAACTCGAACGCAAATTAAGTAAGATGACCACTGGCCCGGTGGAAGGGCTCTGGACTTTGAACCCAAAGGTACTGGGTTCGAATCCCGGGTGTTCTTTTTGTACATTATTGATTTAAAGTTGTTTATTCCAAGGTTTAAAATTAAACTCGAACGCAAATTAGTAAGAGGACCAGTGGCCCAGTTGTAAGGCTGCGGACTCTAAACCCAAAGGTACTGGATTCGAATCCCGGGTGTTCTTTTTGTACCAGGTAAAACCATTGGGTTTACGCATGGTACTATGGCATATGGAAATCCTTGCTTTACACTTAGTAAACAAATTGTGATTGGAAGGAACACGCTTTAATTACAAGTAGTTTATTTTTTGGCCTTGTTGATTTAATGTTCTAGGATTTAAATTTAAATCGAACCCACTTAAAGTAAGAGGACCAGTGGCCCGGTGGAAGGCCTCTGGACTTTGAAACCAAACGTACTTGGTTCGAATCTCGGGTGTTCTTTTTGTACATTATTGATTTAAAGTTGTTTATTCCAAGGTTTAAAATTAAACTCGAACTCAGATTAAGTAAGAGGACCAGTGGCCCGGTGGAAGGGCTCTGGACTTTGAACCCAAAGGTACTTGGTTCGAATCTCGGGTGTTCTTTTTGTACATTATTGATTTAAAGTTGTTTATTCCAAGGTTTAAAATTAAACTCGAACTCAGATTAAGTAAGAGGACCAGTGGCCCGGTGGAAGGGCTCTGGACTTTGAACCCAAAGGAACTGGGTTCGAATCATGGGAGTTCTTTTTGTACATTATTGATTTAAAGTTGGTCATTCTAAGGTTTAAAATTAAACTCGAACGCAAATTAAGTAAGAGGACCAGTGGCCCGGTGGAAGGGCTCTGGACTTTGAACCCAAAGGTACTGGGTTCGAATCCAGGGTGTTCTTTTTGTACATTATTGATTTAAAGTTGTTTATTCCAAGGTTTAAAATTAAACTCGAACGCAAATTAGTAAGAGGACCAGTGGCCCAGTTGTAAGGCTGAGGACTCTAAACCTAAAGGTACTGGGTTCGAGTCCCGGGTGTTCTTTTTGTACGAGATAAAACCATTGGGTTTACGCATGGTATTATGGCATATGGAAATCCTTGCTTTACACTTAGTAAACAAATTGTGATTGGAAGGAACACGCTTTAATTACAAGTAGTTTATTTTTTGGCCTTGTTGATTTAATGTTCTAGGATTTAAATTAAACTCGAACGCACTTAAAGTAAGAGGACCAGTGGCCCGGTGGAAGGGCTCTGGACTTTGAACCCAAAGGTACTGGGTTAGCTTCCTGGGTGTTCTTTTTGTACATTATTGATTTAAAGCTGTTTATTCCAAGGTTTAAAATTAAACTCGAACGCAAATTAAGTAAGAGGACCAGTGGCCCGGTGGAAGGGCTCTGGACTTTGAACCCAAAGGTACTGGGTTCGAATCCCGGGTGTTCTTTTTGTACCAGGTAAAACCATTGGGTTTACGCATGGTACTATGGCATTTGGAAATCCTTGCTTTACACTTAGTAAACAAATTGTGATTGGAAGGAACACGCTTTAATTACAAGTAGGCCTAGTTTATTTTTTGGCCTTGTTGATTTAATGTTCTAGGATTTAAATTTAAATCGAACCCACTTAAAGTAAGAGGACCAGTGGCCCGGTGGAAGGGCTCTGGACTGGGTTCGAATCCCGGGTGTTCTTTTTGTACATTATTGATTTAAAGTTGTTTATTCCAAGGTTTAAAATTAAACTCGAACGCAAATTAAGTAAGAGGACCAGTGGCCCGGTGGAAAACCTCTGGATTCTAAACCCAAAGGTACTGGGTTCGAATCATGGGAGTTCTTTTTGTACATTATTGATTTAAAGTTGTTCATTCTAAGGTTTAAAATTAAACTCGAACGCAAATTAAGCAAGATGACCACTGGCCCGGTGGAAGGGCTCTGGACTTTGAACCCAAAGGTACTGGGTTCGAATCCCGGGTGTTCTTTTTGTACATTATTGATTTAAAGTTGTTTATTCCAAGGTTTAAAATTAAACTCGAACGCAAATTAGTAAGAGGACCAGTGGCCCAGTTGTAAGGCTGAGGACTCTAAACCTAAAGGTACTGGGTTCGAGTCCCGGGTGTTCTTTTTGTACGAGATAAAACCATTGGGTTTACGCATGGTATTATGGCATATGGAAATCCTTGCTTTACACTTAGTAAACAAATTGTGATTGGAAGGAACACGCTTTAATTACAAGTAGTTTATTTTTTGGCCTTGTTGATTTAATGTTCTAGGATTTAAATTTAAATCGAACCCACTTAAAGTAAGAGGACCAGTGGCCCGGTGGAAGGCCTCTGGACTTTGAACCCAAAGGAACTGGGTTCGAATCTCGGGTGTTCTTTTTGTACATTATTGATTTAAAGTTGTTTATTCCAAGGTTTAAAATTAAACTCGAACTCAGATTAAGTAAGAGGACCAGTGGCCCGGTGGAAGGGCTCTGGACTTTGAACCCAAAGGAACTGGGTTCGAATCCCGGGTGTTCTTTTTGTACATTACTGATTTAAAGTTGTTTATTCCAAGGTTTAAAATTAAACTCGAACGCAAATTAAGTAAGAGGACCAGTGGCCCGGTGGAAAACCTCTGGACTCTAAACCCAGGGGTACTGGGTTCGAATCATGGGAGTTCTTTTTGTACATTATTGATTTAAAGTTGGTCATTCTAAGGTTTAAAATTAAACTCGAACGCAAATTAAGTAAGAGGACCAGTGGCCCGTGGAAGGGCTCTGGACTTTGAACCCAAAGGTACTGGGTTCGAATCCCGGGTGTTCTTTTTGTACATTATTGATTTAAAGTTGTTTATTCCAAGGTTTAAAGTTAAACTCGAACGCAAATTAGTAAGAGGACCAGTGGCCCAGTTGTAAGGCTGCGGACTTTAAACCCAAAGGTACTGGGTTCGAATCCCGGGTGTTCTTTTTGTACCAGGTAAAACCATTGGGTTTACGCATGGTACTATGGCATATGGAAATCCTTGCTTTACACTTAGTAAACAAATTGTGATTGGAAGGAACACGCTTTAATTACAAGTAGTTTATTTTTTGGCCTTGTTGATTTAATGTTCTAGGATTTAAATTTAAATCGAACCCACTTAAAGTAAGAGGACCAGTGGCCCGGTGGAAGGCCTCTGGACTGGGTTCGAATCCCGGGTGTTCGTTTTGTACATTATTGATTTAAAGTTGTTTATTCCAAGGTTTAAAATTAAACTCGAACGCAAATTAGTAAGAGGACCAGTGGCCCAGTTGTAAGGCTGCGGACTCTAAACCCAAAGGTACTGGATTCGGATCCCGGGTGTTCTTTTTGTACCAGGTAAAACCATTGGGTTTACGCATGGTACTATGGCATATGGAAATCCTTGCTTTACACTTAGTAAACAAATTGTGATTGGAAGGAACACGCTTTAATTACAAGTAGTTTATTTTTTGGCCTTGTTGATTTAATGTTCTAGGATTTAAATTAAACTCGAACGCACTTAAAGTAAGAGGACCAGTGGCCCGGTGGAAGGGCTCTGGACTTTGAACCCAAAGGAACTGGGTTCGAATCCCGGGTGTTCTTTTTGTACATTATTGATTTAAAGTTGTTTATTCCAAGGTTTAAAATTAAACTCGAACGCAAATTAAGTAAGAGGACCAGTGGCCCGGTGGAAAACCTCTGGATTCTAAACCCAAAGGTACTTGGTTCGAATCATGGGAGTTCTTTTTGTACATTATTGATTTAAAGTTGTTCATTCTAAGGTTTAAAATTAAACTCGAACGCAAATTAAGTAAGATGACCACTGGCCCGGTGGAAGGGCTCTGGACTTTGAACCCAAAGGTACTGGGTTCGAATCCCGGGTGTTCTTTTTGTACATTATTGATTTAAAGTTGTTTATTCCAAGGTTTAAAATTAAACTCGAACGCAAATTAGTAAGAGGACCAGTGGCCCAGTTGTAAGGCTGCGGACTCTAAACCCAAAGGTACTGGATTCGAATCCCGGGTGTTCTTTTTGTACCAGGTAAAACCATTGGGTTTACGCATGGTACTATGGCATATGGAAATCCTTGCTTTACACTTAGTAAACAAATTGTGATTGGAAGGAACACGCTTTAATTACAAGTAGTTTATTTTTTGGCCTTGTTGATTTAATGTTCTAGGATTTAAATTTAAATCGAACCCACTTAAAGTAAGAGGACCAGTGGCCCGGTGGAAGGCCTCTGGACTTTGAAACCAAAGGTACTTGGTTGGAATCTCGGGTGTTCTTTTTGTACATTATTGATTTAAAGTTGTTTATTCCAAGGTTTAAAATTAAACTCGAACTCAGATTAAGTAAGAGGACCAGTGGCCCGGTGGAAGGGCTCTGGACTTTGAACCCAAAGGAACTGGGTTCGAATCCCGGGTGTTCTTTTTGTACATTATTGATTTAAAGTTGTTTATTCTAAGGTTTAAAATTAAACTCGAACGCAAATTAAGTAAGAGGACCAGTGGCCCGGTGGAAGGGCTCTGGACTTTGAACCCAAAGGTACTGGGTTCGAATCCAGGGTGTTCTTTTTGTACATTATTGATTTAAAGTTGTTTATTCCAAGGTTTAAAATTAAACTCGAACGCAAATTAGTAAGAGGACCAGTGGCCCAGTTGTAAGGCTGCGGACTCTAAACCCAAAGGTACTGGGTTCGAGTCCCGGGTGTTCTTTTTGTACGAGATAAAACCATTGGGTTTACGCATGGTATTATGGCATATGGAAATCCTTGCTTTACACTTAGTAAACAAATTGTGATTGGAAGGAACACGCTTTAATTACAAGTAGTTTATTTTTTGGCCTTGTTGATTTAATGTTCTAGGATTTAAATTAAACTCGAACGCACTTAAAGTAAGAGGACCAGTGGCCCGGTGGAAGCGCTCTTGACTTTGAACCCAAAGTTATTGGGTTCGAATCCGGTGTGTTCTTTTTGTACATTATTGATTTAAAGTTGTTTATTCCAAGGTTTAAAATTAAACTCGAACTCAGATTAAGTAAGAGGACCAGTGGCCCGGTGGAAGGGCTCTGGACTTTGAACCCAAAGGAACTGGGTTCGAATCCCGGGTGTTCTTTTTGTACATTATTGATTTAAAGTTGTTTATTCCAAGGTTTAAAATTAAACTCGAACGCAAATTAAGTAAGAGGACCAGTGGCCCGGTGGAAAACTTCTGGACTCTAAACCCAGGGGTACTTGGTTCGAATCATGGGAGTTCTTTTTGTACATTATTGATTTAAAGTTGGTCATTCTAAGGTTTAAAATTAAACTCGAACGCAAATTAAGTAAGAGGACCAGTGGCCCGGTGGAAGGGTTCTGGACTTTGAACCCAAAGGTACTGGGTTCGAATCCAGGGTGTTCTTTTTGTACATTATTGATTTAAAGTTGTTTATTCCAAGGTTTAAAATTAAACTCGAACGCAAATTAGTAAGAGGACCAGTGGCCCGGTTGTAAGGCTGCGGACTCTAAACCCAAAGGTACTGGGTTCGAGTCCCGGGTGTTCTTTTTGTACGAGATAAAACCATTGGGTTTACGCATGGTATTATGGCATATGGAAATCCTTGCTTTACACTTAGTAAACAAATTGTGATTGGAAGGAACACGCTTTAATTACAAGTAGTTTATTTTTTGGCCTTGTTGATTTAATGTTCTAGGATTTAAATTTAAATCGAACCCACTTAAAGTAAGAGGACCAGTGGCCCGGTGGAAGGCCTCTGGATTCTAAACCCAAAGGTACTGGTTCGAATCATGGGAGTTCTTTTTGTACATTATTGATTTAAAGTTGTTTATTCCAAGGTTTAAAATTAAACTCGAACGCAAATTAGTAAGAGGACCAGTGGCCCAGTTGTAAGGCTGCGGACTCTAAACCCAAAGGTACTGGATTCGAATCCCGGGTGTTCTTTTTGTACCAGGTAAAACCATTGGGTTTACGCATGGTACTATGGCATATGGAAATCCTTGCTTTACACTTAGTAAACAAATTGTGATTGGAAGGAACACGCTTTAATTACAAGTAGTTTATTTTTTGGCCTTGTTGATTTAATGTTCTAGGATTTAAATTTAAATCGAACCCACTTAAAGTAAGAGGACCAGTGGCCCGGTGGAAGGCCTCTGGACTGGGTTCGAATCCCGGGTGTTCGTTTTGTACATTATTGATTTAAAGTTGTTTATTCCAAGGTTTAAAATTAAACTCGAACGCAAATTAAGTAAGATGACCACTGGCCCGGTGGAAAACCTCTGGACTCTAAACCCAGGGGTACTGGGTTCGAATCATGGGAGTTCTTTTTGTACATTATTGATTTAAAGTTGGTCATTCTAAGGTTTAAAATTAAACTCGAACGCAAATTAAGTAAGAGGACCAGTGGCCCGTGGAAGGGCTCTGGACTTTGAACCCAAAGGTACTGGGTTCGAATCCCGGGTGTTCTTTTTGTACATTATTGATTTAAAGTTGTTTATTCCAAGGTTTAAAGTTAAACTCGAACGCAAATTAGTAAGAGGACCAGTGGCCCAGTTGTAAGGCTGCGGACTTTAAACCCAAAGGTACTGGGTTCGAGTCCCGGGTGTTCTTTTTGTACGAGATAAAACCATTGGGTTTACGCATGGTATTATGGCATATGGAAATCCTTGCTTTACACTTAGTAAACAAATTGTGATTGGAAGGAACAAGCTTTAATTACAAGTAGTTTATTTTTTGGCCTTGTTGATTTAATGTTCTAGGATTTAAATTAAACTCGAACGCACTTAAAGTTAGAGGACCAGTGGCCCGGTGGAAGCGCTCTTGACTTTGAACCCAAAGTTACTGGGTTCGAATCCCGTGTGTTCTTTTTGTACATTATTGATTTAAAGTTGTTTATTCCAAGGTTTAAAAATAAACTCGAACGCAAATTAGTAAGAGGACCAGTGGCCCAGTTGTAAGGCTGCGGACTCTAAACCCAAAGGTACTGGGTTCGAGTCCTGGGTGTTTTTTTTGTACCAGGTAAAACCATTGGGTTTACGCATGGTACTATGGCATATGGAAATCCTTGCTTTACACTTAGTAAACAAATTGTGATTGGAAGGAACACGCTTTAATTACAAGTAGTTTATTTTTTGGCCTTGTTGATTTAATGTTCTAGGATTTAAATTAAAATCGAACGCACTTAAAGTAAGAGGACCAGTGGCCCGGTAGCAGGGCTCTGGACTTTGAATCCAAAGGTACTGGGTTCGAATCCCGGGTGTTCTTTTTGTACATTATTGATTTAAAGCTGTTTATTCCAAGGTTTAAAATTAAACTCGAACGCAAATTAAGTAAGAGGACAAGTGGCCCGGTGGAAGGGATCTGGACTTTGAACCCAAAGGGACTGGGTTCGAATCCCGGGTGTTCTTTTTGTACCAGGTAAAACCATTGGGTTTACGCATGGTACTATGGCATATGGAAATCCTTGCTTTACACTTAGTAAACAAATTGTGATTGGAAGGAACACGCTTTAATTACAAGTAGGCCTAGTTTATTTTTTGGCCTTGTTGATTTAATGTTCTAGGATTTAAATTTAAATCGAACCCACTTAAAGTAAGAGGACCAGTGGCCCGGTGGAAGGGCTCTGGACTGGGTTCGAATCCCGGGTGTTCTTTTTGTACATTATTGATTTAAAGTTGTTTATTCCAAGGTTTAAAATTAAACTCGAACGCAAATTAAGTAAGAGGACCAGTGGCCCGGTGGAAAACCTCTGGATTCTAAACCCAAAGGTACTGGGTTCGAATCATGGGAGTTCTTTTTGTACATTATTGATTTAAAGTTGTTCATTCTAAGGTTTAAAATTAAACTCGAACGCAAATTAAGTAAGATGACCACTGGCCCGGTGGAAGGGCTCTGGACTTTGAACCCAAAGGTACTGGGTTCGAATCCCGGGTGTTCTTTTTGTACATTATTGATTTAAAGTTGTTTATTCCAAGGTTTAAAATTAAACTCGAACTCAGATTAAGTAAGAGGACCAGTGGCCCGGTGGAAGGGCTCTGGACTTTGAACCCAAAGGAACTGGGTTCGAATCCCGGGTGTTCTTTTTGTACATTATTGATTTAAAGTTGTTTATTCCAAGGTTTAAAATTAAACTCGAACGCAAATTAAGTAAGAGGACCAGTGGCCCGGTGGAAAACTTCTGGACTCTAAACCCAGGGGTACTTGGTTCGAATCATGGGAGTTCTTTTTGTACATTATTGATTTAAAGTTGGTCATTCTAAGGTTTAAAATTAAACTCGAACGCAAATTAAGTAAGAGGACCAGTGGCCCGGTGGAAGGGTTCTGGACTTTGAACCCAAAGGTACTGGGTTCGAATCCAGGGTGTTCTTTTTGTACATTATTGATTTAAAGTTGTTTATTCCAAGGTTTAAAATTAAACTCGAACGCAAATTAGTAAGAGGACCAGTGGCCCGGTTGTAAGGCTGCGGACTCTAAACCCAAAGGTACTGGGTTCGAGTCCCGGGTGTTCTTTTTGTACGAGATAAAACCATTGGGTTTACGCATGGTATTATGGCATATGGAAATCCTTGCTTTACACTTAGTAAACAAATTGTGATTGGAAGGAACACGCTTTAATTACAAGTAGTTTATTTTTTGGCCTTGTTGATTTAATGTTCTAGGATTTAAATTTAAATCGAACCCACTTAAAGTAAGAGGACCAGTGGCCCGGTGGAAGGCCTCTGGATTCTAAACCCAAAGGTACTGGTTCGAATCATGGGAGTTCTTTTTGTACATTATTGATTTAAAGTTGTTTATTCCAAGGTTTAAAATTAAACTCGAACGCAAATTAGTAAGAGGACCAGTGGCCCAGTTGTAAGGCTGCGGACTCTAAACCCAAAGGTACTGGATTCGAATCCCGGGTGTTCTTTTTGTACCAGGTAAAACCATTGGGTTTACGCATGGTACTATGGCATATGGAAATCCTTGCTTTACACTTAGTAAACAAATTGTGATTGGAAGGAACACGCTTTAATTACAAGTAGTTTATTTTTTGGCCTTGTTGATTTAATGTTCTAGGATTTAAATTTAAATCGAACCCACTTAAAGTAAGAGGACCAGTGGCCCGGTGGAAGGCCTCTGGACTTTGAAACCAAAGGTACTTGGTTCGAATCTGGGGTGTTCTTTTTGTACATTATTGATTTAAAGTTGTTTATTCCAAGGTTTAAAATTAAACTCGAACTCAGATTAAGTAAGAGGACCAGTGGCCCGGTGGAAGGGCTCTGGACTTTGAACCCAAAGGAACTGGGTTCGAATCCCGGGTGTTCTTTTTGTACATTATTGATTTAAAGTTGTTTATTCCAAGGTTTAAAATTAAACTCGAACGCAAATTAAGTAAGAGGACCAGTGGCCCGGTGGAAAACCTCTGGACTCTAAACCCAGGGGTACTGGGTTCGA
The DNA here is from genome assembly GCA_037783415.1 of Leptasterias polaris. Taxonomy (NCBI): domain Eukaryota; kingdom Metazoa; phylum Echinodermata; class Asteroidea; order Forcipulatida; family Asteriidae; genus Leptasterias; species Leptasterias polaris. The sequence continues at coordinate 2,009,573 of JAZGTN010000214.1, read as the reverse complement.
ATCATGGGAGTTCTTTTTGTACATTATTGATTTAAAGTTGGTCATTCTAAGGTTTAAAATTAAACTCGAACGCAAATTAAGTAAGAGGACCAGTGGCCCGTGGAAGGGCTCTGGACTTTGAACCCAAAGGTACTGGGTTCGAATCCCGGGTGTTCTTTTTGTACATTATTGATTTAAAGTTGTTTATTCCAAGGTTTAAAGTTAAACTCGAACGCAAATTAGTAAGAGGACCAGTGGCCCAGTTGTAAGGCTGCGGACTTTAAACCCAAAGGTACTGGGTTCGAATCCCGGGTGTTCTTTTTGTACCAGGTAAAACCATTGGGTTTACGCATGGTACTATGGCATATGGAAATCCTTGCTTTACACTTAGTAAACAAATTGTGATTGGAAGGAACACGCTTTAATTACAAGTAGTTTATTTTTTGGCCTTGTTGATTTAATGTTCTAGGATTTAAATTTAAATCGAACCCACTTAAAGTAAGAGGACCAGTGGCCCGGTGGAAGGCCTCTGGACTGGGTTCGAATCCCGGGTGTTCGTTTTGTACATTATTGATTTAAAGTTGTTTATTCCAAGGTTTAAAATTAAACTCGAACGCAAATTAGTAAGAGGACCAGTGGCCCAGTTGTAAGGCTGCGGACTCTAAACCCAAAGGTACTGGGTTCGAGTCCTGGGTGTTTTTTTTGTACCAGGTAAAACCATTGGGTTTACGCATGGTACTATGGCATATGGAAATCCTTGCTTTACACTTAGTAAACAAATTGTGATTGGAAGGAACACGCTTTAATTACAAGTAGTTTATTTTTTGGCCTTGTTGATTTAATGTTCTAGGATTTAAATTTAAATCGAACCCACTTAAAGTAAGAGGACCAGTGGCCCGGTGGAAGGCCTCTGGATTCTAAACCCAAAGGTACTGGGTTCGAATCATGGGAGTTCTTTTTGTACATTATTGATTTAAAGTTGTTTATTCCAAGGTTTAAAATTAAACTCGAACGCAAATTAGTAAGAGGACCAGTGGCCCAGTTGTAAGGCTGCGGACTCTAAACCCAAAGGTACTGGATTCGAATCCCGGGTGTTCTTTTTGTACCAGGTAAAACCATTGGGTTTACGCATGGTACTATGGCATATGGAAATCCTTGCTTTACACTTAGTAAACAAATTGTGATTGGAAGGAACACGCTTTAATTACAAGTAGTTTATTTTTTGGCCTTGTTGATTTAATGTTCTAGGATTTAAATTTAAATCGAACCCACTTAAAGTAAGAGGACCAGTGGCCCGGTGGAAGGCCTCTGGATTCTAAACCCAAAGGTACTGGGTTCGAATCATGGGAGTTCTTTTTGTACATTATTGATTTAAAGTTGTTTATTCCAAGGTTTAAAATTAAACTCGAACGCAAATTAGTAAGAGGACCAGTGGCCCAGTTGTAAGGCTGCGGACTCTAAACCCAAAGGTACTGGATTCGAATCCCGGGTGTTCTTTTTGTACCAGGTAAAACCATTGGGTTTACGCATGGTACTATGGCATATGGAAATCCTTGCTTTACACTTAGTAAACAAATTGTGATTGGAAGGAACACGCTTTAATTACAAGTAGTTTATTTTTTGGCCTTGTTGATTTAATGTTCTAGGATTTAAATTTAAATCGAACCCACTTAAAGTAAGAGGACCAGTGGCCCGGTGGAAGGCCTCTGGACTGGGTTCGAATCCCGGGTGTTCGTTTTGTACATTATTGATTTAAAGTTGTTTATTCCAAGGTTTAAAATTAAACTCGAACGCAAATTAGTAAGAGGACCAGTGGCCCAGTTGTAAGGCTGCGGACTCTAAACCCAAAGGTACTGGATTCGAATCCCGGGTGTTCTTTTTGTACCAGGTAAAACCATTGGGTTTACGCATGGTACTATGGCATATGGAAATCCTTGCTTTACACTTAGTAAACAAATTGTGATTGGAAGGAACACGCTTTAATTACAAGTAGTTTATTTTTTGGCCTTGTTGATTTAATGTTCTAGGATTTAAATTTAAATCGAACCCACTTAAAGTAAGAGGACCAGTGGCCCGGTGGAAGGCCTCTGGATTCTAAACCCAAAGGTACTGGGTTCGAATCATGGGAGTTCTTTTTGTACATTATTGATTTAAAGTTGTTTATTCCAAGGTTTAACATTAAACTCGAACGCAAATTAGTAAGAGGACCAGTGGCCCAGTTGTAAGGCTGCGGACTCTAAACCCAAAGGTACTGGATTCGAATCCCGGGTGTTCTTTTTGTACCAGGTAAAACCATTGGGTTTACGCATGGTACTATGGCATATGGAAATCCTTGCTTTACACTTAGTAAACAAATTGTGATTGGAAGGAACACGCTTTAATTACAAGTAGTTTAATTGTTGGCCTTGTTGATTTAATGTTCTAGGATTTAAATTTAAATCGAACCCACTTAAAGTAAGAGGACCAGTGGCCCGGTGGAAGGCCTCTGGACTTTGAAACCAAAGGTACTTGGTTCGAATCTGGGGTGTTCTTTTTGTACATTATTGATTTAAAGTTGTTTATTCCAAGGTTTAAAATTAAACTCGAACTCAGATTAAGTAAGAGGACCAGTGGCCCGGTGGAAGGGCTCTGGACTTTGAACCCAAAGGAACTGGGTTCGAATCCCGGGTGTTCTTTTTGTACATTATTGATTTAAAGTTGTTTATTCCAAGGTTTAAAATTAAACTCGAACGCAAATTAAGTAAGAGGACCAGTGGCCCGGTGGAAAACCTCTGGACTCTAAACCCAGGGGTACTGGGTTCGAATCATGGGAGTTCTTTTTGTACATTATTGATTTAAAGTTGGTCATTCTAAGGTTTAAAATTAAACTCGAACGCAAATTAAGTAAGAGGACCAGTGGCCCGTGGAAGGGCTCTGGACTTTGAACCCAAAGGTACTGGGTTCGAATCCCGGGTGTTCTTTTTGTACATTATTGATTTAAAGTTGTTTATTCCAAGGTTTAAAGTTAAACTCGAACGCAAATTAGTAAGAGGACCAGTGGCCCAGTTGTAAGGCTGCGGACTTTAAACCCAAAGGTACTGGGTTCGAATCCCGGGTGTTCTTTTTGTACCAGGTAAAACCATTGGGTTTACGCATGGTACTATGGCATATGGAAATCCTTGCTTTACACTTAGTAAACAAATTGTGATTGGAAGGAACACGCTTTAATTACAAGTAGTTTATTTTTTGGCCTTGTTGATTTAATGTTCTAGGATTTAAATTTAAATCGAACCCACTTAAAGTAAGAGGACCAGTGGCCCGGTGGAAGGCCTCTGGACTGGGTTCGAATCCCGGGTGTTCGTTTTGTACATTATTGATTTAAAGTTGTTTATTCCAAAGTTTAAAATTAAACTCGAACGCAAATTAGTAAGAGGACCAGTGGCCCAGTTGTAAGGCTGCGGACTCTAAACCCAAAGGTACTGGATTCGAATCCCGGGTGTTCTTTTTGTACCAGGTAAAACCATTGGGTTTACGCATGGTACTATGGCATATGGAAATCCTTGCTTTACACTTAGTAAACAAATTGTGATTGGAAGGAACACGCTTTAATTACAAGTAGTTTATTTTTTGGCCTTGTTGATTTAATGTTCTAGGATTTAAATTTAAATCGAACCCACTTAAAGTAAGAGGACCAGTGGCCCGGTGGAAGGCCTCTGGATTCTAAACCCAAAGGTACTGGGTTCGAATCATGGGAGTTCTTTTTGTACATTATTGATTTAAAGTTGTTTATTCCAAGGTTTAACATTAAACTCGAACGCAAATTAGTAAGAGGACCAGTGGCCCAGTTGTAAGGCTGCGGACTCTAAACCCAAAGGTACTGGATTCGAATCCCGGGTGTTCTTTTTGTACCAGGTAAAACCATTGGGTTTACGCATGGTACTATGGCATATGGAAATCCTTGCTTTACACTTAGTAAACAAATTGTGATTGGAAGGAACACGCTTTAATTACAAGTAGTTTATTTTTTGGCCTTGTTGATTTAATGTTCTAGGATTTAAATTTAAATCGAACCCACTTAAAGTAAGAGGACCAGTGGCCCGGTGGAAGGCCTCTGGACTGGGTTCGAATCCCGGGTGTTCGTTTTGTACATTATTGATTTAAAGTTGTTTATTCCAAGGTTTAAAATTAAACTCGAACGCAAATTAGTAAGAGGACCAGTGGCCCAGTTGTAAGGCTGCGGACTCTAAACCCAAAGGTACTGGATTCGAATCCCGGGTGTTCTTTTTGTACCAGGTAAAACCATTGGGTTTACGCATGGTACTATGGCATATGGAAATCCTTGCTTTACACTTAGTAAACAAATTGTGATTGGAAGGAACACGCTTTAATTACAAGTAGTTTATTTTTTGGCCTTGTTGATTTAATGTTCTAGGATTTAAATTTAAATCGAACCCACTTAAAGTAAGAGGACCAGTGGCCCGGTGGAAGGCCTCTGGACTGGGTTCGAATCCCGGGTGTTCGTTTTGTACATTATTGATTTAAAGTTGTTTATTCCAAGGTTTAAAATTAAACTCGAACGCAAATTAAGTAAGAGGACCAGTGGCCCGGTGGAAAACCTCTGGATTCTAAACCCAAAGGTACTGGGTTCGAATCATGGGAGTTCTTTTTGTACATTATTGATTTAAAGTTGTTCATTCTAAGGTTTAAAATTAAACTCGAACGCAAATTAAGTAAGAGGACCAGTGGCCCGGTGGAAGCGCTCTTGACTTTGAACCCAAAGTTACTGGGTTCGAATCTGGTGTGTTCTTTTTGTACATTATTGATTTAAAGTTGTTTATTCCAAGGTTTAAAATTAAACCCGAACGCAAATTAGTAAGAGGACCAGTGGCCCAGTTTTAAGGCTGCGGACTCTAAACCCAAAGGTACTGGATTCGAATCCCGGGTGTTCTTTTTGTACCAGGTAAAACCATTGGGTTTACGCATGGTACTATGGCATATGGAAATCCTTGCTTTACACTTAGTAAACAAATTGTGATTGGAAGGAACACGCTTTAATTACAAGTAGTTTATTTTTTGGCCTTGTTGATTTAATGTTCTAGGATTTAAATTTAAATCGAACCCACTTAAAGTAAGAGGACCAGTGGCCCGGTGGAAGGCCTCTGGACTTTGAAACCAAAGGTACTTGGTTCGAATCTCGGGTGTTCTTTTTGTACATTATTGATTTAAAGTTGTTTATTCCAAGGTTTAAAATTAAACTCGAACTCAGATTAAGTAAGAGGACCAGTGGCCCGGTGGAAGGGCTCTGGACTTTGAACCCAAAGGAACTGGGTTCGAATCCCGGGTGTTCTTTTTGTACATTATTGATTTAAAGTTGTTTATTCCAAGGTTTAAAATTAAACTCGAACGCAAATTAAGTAAGAGGACCAGTGGCCCGGTGGAAAACCTCTGGATTCTAAACCCAAAGGTACTGGGTTCGAATCATGGGAGTTCTTTTTGTACATTATTGATTTAAAGTTGTTCATTCTAAGGTTTAAAATTAAACTCGAACGCAAATTAAGTAAGATGACCACTGGCCCGGTGGAAAACCTCTGGACTGTAAACCCAGGGGTACTGGGTTCGAATCATGGGAGTACTTTTTGTACATTATTGATTTAAAGTTGGCCATTCTAAGGTTTAAAATTAAACTCGAACGCAAATTAAGTAAGAGGACCAGTGGCCCGTGGAAGGGCTCTGGACTTTGAACCCAAAGGTACTGGGTTCGAATCCCGGGTGTTCTTTTTGTACATTATTGATTTAAAGTTGTTTATTCCAAGGTTTAAAGTTAAACTCGAACGCAAATTAAGTAAGAGGACCAGTGGCCCGGTGGAAGGGCTCTGGACTTTGAACCCAAAGGAACTGGGTTCGAATCCCGGGTGTTCTTTTTGTACATTATTGATTTAAAGTTGTTTATTCCAAGGTTTAAAATTAAACTCGAACGCAAATTAAGTAAGAGGACCAGTGGCCCGGTGGAAAACCTCTGGATTCTAAACCCAAAGGTACTGGGTTCGAATCATGGGAGTTCTTTTTGTACATTATTGATTTAAAGTTGTTCATTCTAAGGTTTAAAATTAAACTCGAACGCAAATTAAGTAAGATGACCACTGGCCCGGTGGAAAACCTCTGGACTGTAAACCCAGGGGTACTGGGTTCGAATCATGGGAGTACTTTTTGTACATTATTGATTTAAAGTTGGCCATTCTAAGGTTTAAAATTAAACTCGAACGCAAATTAAGTAAGAGGACCAGTGGCCCGTGGAAGGGCTCTGGACTTTGAACCCAAAGGTACTGGGTTCGAATCATGGGAGTTCTTTTTGTACATTATTGATTTAAAGTTGTTTATTCCAAGGTTTAACATTAAACTCGAACGCAAATTAGTAAGAGGACCAGTGGCCCAGTTGTAAGGCTGCGGACTCTAAACCCAAAGGTACTGGATTCGAATCCCGGGTGTTCTTTTTGTACCAGGTAAAACCATTGGGTTTACGCATGGTACTATGGCATATGGAAATCCTTGCTTTACACTTAGTAAACAAATTGTGATTGGAAGGAACACGCTTTAATTACAAGTAGTTTATTTTTTGGCCTTGTTGATTTAATGTTCTAGGATTTAAATTTAAATCGAACCCACTTAAAGTAAGAGGACCAGTGGCCCGGTGGAAGGCCTCTGGACTGGGTTCGAATCCCGGGTGTTCGTTTTGTACATTATTGATTTAAAGTTGTTTATTCCAAGGTTTAAAATTAAACTCGAACGCAAATTAGTAAGAGGACCAGTGGCCCAGTTGTAAGGCTGCGGACTCTAAACCCAAAGGTACTGGATTCGAATCCCGGGTGTTCTTTTTGTACCAGGTAAAACCATTGGGTTTACGCATGGTACTATGGCATATGGAAATCCTTGCTTTACACTTAGTAAACAAATTGTGATTGGAAGGAACACGCTTTAATTACAAGTAGTTTATTTTTTGGCCTTGTTGATTTAATGTTCTAGGATTTAAATTTAAATCGAACCCACTTAAAGTAAGAGGACCAGTGGCCCGGTGGAAGGCCTCTGGACTGGGTTCGAATCCCGGGTGTTCGTTTTGTACATTATTGATTTAAAGTTGTTTATTCCAAGGTTTAAAATTAAACTCGAACGCAAATTAAGTAAGAGGACCAGTGGCCCGGTGGAAAACCTCTGGATTCTAAACCCAAAGGTACTGGGTTCGAATCATGGGAGTTCTTTTTGTACATTATTGATTTAAAGTTGTTCATTCTAAGGTTTAAAATTAAACTCGAACGCAAATTAAGTAAGAGGACCAGTGGCCCGGTGGAAGCGCTCTTGACTTTGAACCCAAAGTTACTGGGTTCGAATCTGGTGTGTTCTTTTTGTACATTATTGATTTAAAGTTGTTTATTCCAAGGTTTAAAATTAAACCCGAACGCAAATTAGTAAGAGGACCAGTGGCCCAGTTTTAAGGCTGCGGACTCTAAACCCAAAGGTACTGGATTCGAATCCCGGGTGTTCTTTTTGTACCAGGTAAAACCATTGGGTTTACGCATGGTACTATGGCATATGGAAATCCTTGCTTTACACTTAGTAAACAAATTGTGATTGGAAGGAACACGCTTTAATTACAAGTAGTTTATTTTTTGGCCTTGTTGATTTAATGTTCTAGGATTTAAATTTAAATCGAACCCACTTAAAGTAAGAGGACCAGTGGCCCGGTGGAAGGCCTCTGGACTTTGAAACCAAAGGTACTTGGTTCGAATCTCGGGTGTTCTTTTTGTACATTATTGATTTAAAGTTGTTTATTCCAAGGTTTAAAATTAAACTCGAACTCAGATTAAGTAAGAGGACCAGTGGCCCGGTGGAAGGGCTCTGGACTTTGAACCCAAAGGAACTGGGTTCGAATCCCGGGTGTTCTTTTTGTACATTATTGATTTAAAGTTGTTTATTCCAAGGTTTAAAATTAAACTCGAACGCAAATTAAGTAAGAGGACCAGTGGCCCGGTGGAAAACCTCTGGATTCTAAACCCAAAGGTACTGGGTTCGAATCATGGGAGTTCTTTTTGTACATTATTGATTTAAAGTTGTTCATTCTAAGGTTTAAAATTAAACTCGAACGCAAATTAAGTAAGATGACCACTGGCCCGGTGGAAAACCTCTGGACTGTAAACCCAGGGGTACTGGGTTCGAATCATGGGAGTACTTTTTGTACATTATTGATTTAAAGTTGGCCATTCTAAGGTTTAAAATTAAACTCGAACGCAAATTAAGTAAGAGGACCAGTGGCCCGTGGAAGGGCTCTGGACTTTGAACCCAAAGGTACTGGGTTCGAATCCCGGGTGTTCTTTTTGTACATTATTGATTTAAAGTTGTTTATTCCAAGGTTTAAAGTTAAACTCGAACGCAAATTAGTAAGAGGACCAGTGGCCCAGTTGTAAGGCTGCGGACTTTAAACCCAAAGGTACTGGGTTCGAATCCCGGGTGTTCTTTTTGTACCAGGTAAAACCATTGGGTTTACGCATGGTACTATGGCATATGGAAATCCTTGCTTTACACTTAGTAAACAAATTGTGATTGGAAGGAACACGCTTTAATTACAAGTAGTTTATTTTTTGGCCTTGTTGATTTAATGTTCTAGGATTTAAATTTAAATCGAACCCACTTAAAGTAAGAGGACCAGTGGCCCGGTGGAAGGCCTCTGGACTGGGTTCGAATCCCGGGTGTTCGTTTTGTACATTATTGATTTAAAGTTGTTTATTCCAAGGTTTAAAATTAAACTCGAACGCAAATTAAGTAAGATGACCACTGGCCCGGTGGAAAACCTCTGGACTCTAAACCCAGGGGTACTGGGTTCGAATCATGGGAGTTCTTTTTGTACATTATTGATTTAAAGTTGGTCATTCTAAGGTTTAAAATTAAACTCGAACGCAAATTAAGTAAGAGGACCAGTGGCCCGTGGAAGGGCTCTGGACTTTGAACCCAAAGGTACTGGGTTCGAATCCCGGGTGTTCTTTTTGTACGAGATAAAACCATTGGGTTTACGCATGGTATTATGGCATATGGAAATCCTTGCTTTACACTTAGTAAACAAATTGTGATTGGAAGGAACACGCTTTAATTACAAGTAGTTTATTTTTTGGCCTTGTTGATTTAATGTTCTAGGATTTAAATTTAAATCGAACCCACTTAAAGTAAGAGGACCAGTGGCCCGGTGGAAGGCCTCTGGACTGGGTTCGAATCCCGGGTGTTCGTTTTGTACATTATTGATTTAAAGTTGTTTATTCCAAGGTTTAAAATTAAACTCGAACGCAAATTAAGTAAGAGGACCAGTGGCCCGGTGGAAAACCTCTGGATTCTAAACCCAAAGGTACTGGGTTCGAATCATGGGAGTTCTTTTTGTACATTATTGATTTAAAGTTGTTCATTCTAAGGTTTAAAATTAAACTCGAACGCAAATTAAGTAAGATGACCACTGGCCCGGTGGAAAACCTCTGGACTCTAAACCCAGGGGTACTGGGTTCGAATCCAGGGTGTTCTTTTTGTACATTATTGATTTAAAGTTGTTCATTCTAAGGTTTAAAATTAAACTCAAACACATCTTAAGTAAGAGGAGCAGTGGCCCAATGGAAGGGCTCCAGACTCTAGACCGAAAGGTCCTGGGATCGAATCCCGTTGCATATAAATTCGAGGTGTTTTAAAGAACCCTTTTTAATTTTAAAGAAAAAAAGTCTTGGAAAAAAAGTGCAGAGGTTCGTTTTAAGTATTAAGTTTCCTTCCCATCCTCGAATGGGCGGCGCGTCGCACCGCGTGGTGAGTCTCGCGGCCACCACTGGGGCTCGAACCGTGGACCTCTGGCTTCGGAGTCCGCTACCCTTCCACGACACCCACTTGGGTCCACGACACCCACTTGGGTCCCCTCCCCCCCACCCCCCAGGAACATATGCATTTTGAACTTGATGAACCTTCGGTTCGTACTTTACATTGGATACTATGGCATGGGAATTCAGTGCTTTATACTTAGTAAATAATTCGCGAGTAGAATACTTTACACAGGATACTATGGCATTGGGAAATCAGTTCTTCGTAGTAAATAATATTAATTTGCGAGTGGGAGGCACACGCTGTACCATCAGTTTACTTAGGAGTATACAGGGAACTCAGAAATTAATTCGAATTGGTTTTGCATTAACTACGTATTTATCTACAGCATCGGGAGTAATGATTGTAGCATTTTATTATTATTATTATTAAATCTCAATTTTAAAGACACATGGAAATATAATTTTTTCTTTATACAAGAGTATATGTATATTAACAATAAAACAATTTTTTGAGTAATTGTTTGTCAGTATTTATACGTGTAAAAAAAATAGATAAAGTTGTTTGGGGGCGACTCCGCCCATCCCTTTTTGTGACGTCAATCGAGGAAGACTTCGCCTCGATCGAACATCGACCCCCTCGAACCTGCCTGCATTTACGTTTGTATGCACGTGCAAGTAGTGAGATTGTACGTTTCGTTTGGTTATCCAAAAAGGGGATTTTTCTTGCATTTTTCCGGCAAAAATTGCTGCTGGGTGCGGCAAAAATTGCTGCTGGGTGCAGCAAAACGACTAAAGATGGGGTCAGCCAGCATTTGTTTCCTGCAGATCCCAAGTAGGCCTATAGGCAGTTACGGGCATCGAAAGTCAGGCTAACGAGGGCAAAGTGGTCCGGGTCAGACGACGTTTTCAGCGCTATGCAGCGAACACTTGGATACCCCGTCGTGCTTGGATACCGGGGATTTTTTCGTTGGTAGTAGTGTGCAAGGGAAGTTGCAGTGATACTGATCAGGTACCCAGACGTAATGTACGGGGCCAGACTACATGGTGAATGAGGAAGGGGGTGAGCTACTTTGAGTACTTACCGGGGAGAACTGCGGGCATGACGGTTGTCTAGTTTACGGACACAAATTTGGCCCATCACAATGACAGAACAACAGTATTAACAACTTTGAACTTAATTTTAACGTAGCTTAATACATCATGTTTGCATGAACTTGAATTGAAGTGAATCCTGTGGTCTTCACTGACGTCTGGTGCTGTGGCATGGTAGGTAGGTAATTGCCAATTGGCAAAAATGCTGTCCTTTTGCTGACATTCGATCCGATCTTCCTTATAATTTAGGTCAAAAATTATACACCCACTGGTACAGTCATTTGACCAGTTCCGGCCAGATCATTGACCAGAGCTCCAGATCACTCAATATCTCACTGCATAACATGGTGGCACACTTAGTTAGGTAAAATCATTTCACTGTTTGTAGAAAGTTTATTTATTTAGTTTATTTATTTATTACTACACCTGACCTGTATTAGCATTGGAAGCTTTAGTTGCGATAATCGTAACCCTCCTTTCCCGAACGGCCGTTCGGGAAAGGAGGGATAATCGTAACCCTCCTTTCCCGAACGGCCGTTCGGGAAAGGAGGGTTACGATTATCGCAACTATGGAAGCTTGCATTTACATGACGATCGTTGGAGAAAGGAAAAAAGTTTTATGAATGGGAGTGTGGGTTTGCAACAGGGCGCACTACTGATTTGAAATAGAATCAACTGATCAGAAACTGGTCAAATGGGTGACGAAACTTTTCTCAAGCCGAGCTTCAAAAGTATTAATATTTGTCGGTGAATTTTATGACATGCTTAGCGACTTTTGTTGTTTAGGATGTCAAAGAGAGTGTAAACAAAATATGTGAAGTGAAAACAGCGTTATTTAGAAAAATCATCAACAAAACTGACTTGAGCTGACTCGATCTTGCATTCACCAGATAGTGTCTAAATGATAGTCGTAACCCGCAATCTTCCCAATGGTAGGGGCGTTAGGCAAGAGCTATGATTATGAAGTATGACTATTGCAGCTATTAACCCTCCTACTGTTCGCAACATTTTCAAGTGAGTTGACCAACCATTTGAAACCATTCAACTGCCAAAGTTGTGTATGGTGGCACAACTGTGCACAGAACTAACTGTGTACTGTGTACGTATGCATTCCCTCATGGTATCATATTGCAAGGCTGGCATAGCTTTAAATCTATCATTCAAAACCACAGTGAATGGTATTGAATGGTCAGACAGCAAGAGGGTTAATGGTTCTAAAGAACATTAGGCTCCCAGTTACTCTGACTACTGCTGAACACACTTCAATAATTTCAAACTTTTTTCAGATTACCATGGCAACCACATCACTAAGGATGAGCCTCCTGGGAGTTTTTCTGCAGAAAACTTCAGCGAACTCTCTCAATCGTTGCATCTCTTGCCACTCCAAGCAGTCTTTAGCCTTCGCAGCAACCCACAAGAAAGAACACAGCACTAGACTTGGCTTACATCGAGGGCTTCATATTGAGAAAACAGAGTGTATTCAGGAGAAAGATGCGCCAAGAGAACTCAAGTTCTCTAAGTTGACGGGACGGGGGCTGCTGAGAATAAGTGGACCTGATGCAACTGAACTCCTACAGGGTTTACAGACTAATGATACTGGGTTACTATGGAGTAGGAATGGAGTCATGTATACTATGTTCCTTAATACACAGGTATGCAGTGAGTCAATTGTTGCTAGTCTTAATAATAATAATAATAATAATAATATGTCGGGTGGGACTTGAACCCATGACCCCTGCATTCTAGGGCTGACCTCTTAACCAATAGACTACAGAGCGTGCCTGGTGTCAAGTGGCCAGGTTGAACTCTGTGGCCAGGTCAAATAAAGTGCTAATCTCACATTGATCAAAGGGTTGGCCTATTTATCATTTTATTCCTGTCAACATCTGAACTTTGTGAAGATCATGCAGCATGGTCCGTCAATAAATGTATGTTTTCCTTGTTAGTGAACATAGATAGCAAACTCCTCACTCTGTCATTTCTGTGTCTAGCCAGAAAACCCCCCAAATATTCTCCTCTGAGCCTCATCAGCTGGAAATCAAAACCCACAACCAACTACCTTGACCACTGGACCACTAATTATCGTTTCCAGTGAATAGAGACTGGCTTAATCCCTTCAGCTGTGTCAACGCAATTCTTTTGGTTTTTTAAAGTGGTGTAGCATTCACATAGCTTTAAAAGAACTGAACAGAAACTAAATGCTTTTTCCTCTTGTATTTTTGCTTTCAAAACCTTGATCGATGTCTGCAAATTTTTCAGGGTCGAATTCTGTTTGATGTGATTTGTTATCATATGGCTAGTGATGACACAAGAGAGCACACCTACTTGCTAGAATGTGACACAGAGGTTCAAGAGAAGCTAGCTAAACATTTGAAAATGTTTAGAATAAGAAAAAAAGGTAGGAATTATCGATCTTAAATTCAGTTTGACACGGCTCAATGCTCTTTTGTTTTAGTGTGTTTAATAATATGAAGAAGCTTTAGTGATATCTGAACAATTATTTCATAATTGAAGTTTCAAGGTCTAACAAACAAAAGATCTGCACAAATTTGTCTGCAGTGCTCTGATGTTCAAGTTCTGGTGGCTAAGTCTTTAGGGTGTTGGTTCAAATCCCAGTCATGACACTTGTGTCCTTGAGCAAGACACTTGACTATAATTGCTTCTCTTCACCAAGAGGCAAATGGGAACCTGTGAGGGCAGAGATGGTTGTTCTTGTGATTGAATTCGCTTGGTGCGCTGCACAGGCTGTAAACTGAGATGGTGTAAGAAATGAAATAAATAGCCATGCACTGCTTAACTGGGGTAATAATGTTCATGCACTGTGTGCATACAAATTTGCAAATATAAATGGCCATTACTATTATGATATATATTTTTTATCCCATTTTTTTCTATGAGATTTTTGCTGATTATTATTTGGATGATTTTCGTGCACTATAGAATGGGAAGCTTTAAGATGCTGGGTGGTAGGAGACAGCCTGGGCAGCCTGGGTAATTGTCCATTGTTCACGCAGTTCTTAACACACGCACATTGCCAAAAGCAATTAATTTTACTCGGTAAGTCTGCTGCCACCTATTGTCCTGTTGAACCGACACTCCAAGAACCAAAGATAACTGATTGATGGAAAATCTTGTCAAACCTACAGGTTGATATATCCAGCGCAGATGCTGAGCTCAAACCATGGGCCCTGTTCAACAACAACTTTCCCAGCCAGGGTACCGAGGAACCAGCAGCTAAGAACTGTGAGGGATACCTGGCCGACGTCAGAGACCCATGAGTTGCTGGCTTTGGGAGGAGGCTTATTCTGGCCCAAGATGAGTCTCGTAAGATCTAAGATTCTCATTTTATTTTCAAACTTTCATACTTTCTAAATTTAATAGATGTAATAATTTACATCAGGAGTGAAGAATAATTTGTTTTGCCCTACACTGAAGTGTGATAAGCACTGTACACTCCTGAGTCCTGCAAGAAAAATCACAGGCATACTCCCAGGGTGGGATTTGAATCCACCAGCCCCCCCCCCCCCCCCTGCATTCTAGAGCAGTTATCTTGATTGGTCAACTTTTTTTCCAAGATGAAGAGTTGGCGGAATGAGACCAACATCAGTACCCAAAGTTTTAGAACTGAGACCTGAATGTCAACACCAATACTGAAACAAAAATGTTTTGTGAGCCAGACCTTATGATCTTATGCTTAAAGTTGAATGTAGTTATGTTTTTCAAAGTATTAAAACTTACTCTCAATTAACATTTTCATTCCCTTGGCCAATACCCTTTCTGTTTCTTGACTAGCTTTTTTGTTTCATTTCACTTTATATGGTAACTCATTAGGTTCTGTCTCTAAAAGAACTTCATGTTAGGTCTAAAGTTTAGTTCAGTTTCAAAGTTTTTTCCAGGGTTGGGCTTCTGAGAGAAGTGAAATATGAGATGTCAGATTTCTATTAAGGTTGAAACAAACCCTCTAGCAGGAGAGATTAGATATTTGGTACCAGATTCATCCCTGTGCAATCAATAACAGAAGTTAGGAATGGAACTAATTTTCATCAGCTTAAGGTGTCTTTTCTCATGACAGTGACATGTCTTGTGCCAGATACCACTGAGGCAAGTGTCGATGAATACAGACTTCACAGATACCGATGGGGAGTGCCAGAAGGGTTGATAGACCTACCCCAAGGGGAGTCCCTACCCCTGGAATCCAACCTGGAATACATGAACGGTGGTAAGTTAAAAGCAAATGTCATTTTACTTTAGCACAGTGTGGTGCAACTGTCGGTGTCACTTATTTTATAAATGCAAAATTTCCAAGCAGTTTCCTTCACACAGCTTTAACCAAGATAGATTCATGAAATTGTTTTGGAGTTAAAAAGAAAAGCCAAAATGATCTGTTTCTGATTATATGCCATTTCTATTAGGGAACTTAGGTAGGGGAATCATTGTTGATGTTTTGGGTTTTTTCCAGGTTTTTATTTGTTTTTATTTGTATCCAGGCGCGGATCCAGGGGGCACGTGCCCCCCGGGTAAAATTTTATTTTATATTTTTTTTTAGATTATTTTTTTTTACAATCTGCGTGCTTAAAATTTAGCCACAAGTGTGTGTGGTGTCTTTTCCCCAAGCGGCAGGATGGATTTCTTTTTCATCCTATGCCTGTCAAATTTGTTTCTTTCTGCCAAAATGAATCTTTCATGATATGTCACTCGTAACTGCTTAGATTTGCACGATAACATAAGCGTTTGAAACCTGACGTGCCAATTTGTCCTGGATAAAGTATATTTCATGTCGTTCTGGCATTCAAGTAAAGACTGTACACTAAGCTTGAACTATATGTTTTGAATGAATATGCATGAAACCAGATATTGCAGCGACCAGATCCAAACGCGAGATTTGTGGGATTAACAGTTTCTTTGAGTAAAATTAGAAAATTGGTATGGATCAGAAGAGCTTAAAAAGTGTGTCTATTTCTCGGTTTCAGGCACACAGAGGCTTGATTTTTTACCCCTCAAAATGCCAAAAGCTCAGAGCTTCCGGGGGCTTCGCCCCCTGGACCCCCACCGGGGCCTCACCCCTGGACCCCACCATCAATGTTACAGAATTTTTTCCAGTAAACTAAGAAGATTTATATAGATATCAAATAATAAACCACAAGGGAAACTGACTGGGTAAATTTTAAATGATTTTGGGTTGAACAAGGAAAAATTGACTAGAGCGGGATTTGAACCAACGACCTCCGGATTGACGATTTGGTTCAAATCCCGCTCTCCACAACGCCAAGAGCCGTTGTCTGGCCCGTAGGCGCCCACTTCTGCGAATTGGCTGTGTCGAAAGTTTTTGAATATCTATTCTGTGCAGCCCAGCGTCCTTTAGATCAGTAACTGAGAGACCACTCCACTGAATCAAGTTGTTCACCCAACTGGCTCGAGGGCGTCCTGGTCCTCTCCTTGTATGCATTGGAAAACCTGCGATCACTGCAGCTCAAAGACTGGCCACTTCGCACGGCATGACCACACCAGCTTGCTTTGCGCGCAAAAACTGTGTCAGACGAAAAAGTCCAGCGACCTCCAATGCGTCCTTCCAGATCCTCATTTGTCACCATGTCTTGCCATGAGAGACCGAAAAGGCGCCGCCATATCTCACGACCAAAAGCATCGAGGCGTTTGGCTTCAGGTGTCTTAACTAACCATGTGCAGCAGCCGCCATACGTTAGGCGCGAGGCCACCAGGGCCTTGATGAGGTGTAGTTTAGTAGTTATGCTGATTCGGGTGGATTTGAGGTATGAGCATCAATTGAGAGTCTCTTTGGCAATTGCGATACGAGAGCGAATCTCCATGGCATCATCTAAATTATGTGTGAAGGTAGTGCCAAGGTACTTGAAGTGGGAGACACGTTTGAGCACACTGCCACGATAGGAGATCGTTTCACCGTCCATGGTGGATTGAATGAGCATATACACTGTTTTCTCATGGTGTATGTGTAATCCATAGCGTTCAGCAACATCACCAAGGGTAGCCAGCATCTCATGTAGATCCTCTGCTGTGAGCGCCTTTAATACCAAGTCATCTGCATATCTTTGTTCTTTGCACTGGACTCCTTCAACATCAGGTGTGGCTAGGTGTGCTGTTTCTGCTGCCCATTCACGCATGAGGTGTTCCGTGTAGAGATTGAACAATGCTGGAGAGATTGGACAACCTTGCCTCACTCCGACAGGGGTGTTGAAGGGGGCAGTCTTCTCTCCCTTCCAGAGGACTGTACCGTGTGCTTTGCTGTAGAGGTCCTCAATCAGCCTTACCACATCTTCCGGGGTGTTCAACTCTCGTAGAATGCTGATCAGCTTGCAGTGTAACACGCTGTCGAAAGCTTTCTTAAAGTCTACGAACACCACATGTAAAGGACGTTTTACTGCGAGATGGGCCTGGAACACACCTTTGACACGGAAAATTGCATCCACTGTTGACATTCCGCGCATGAAACCACATTGTGTGTTCGATACCTCATCCTCGACGATGGTGTTGAGTCTTTGTTGGATCACATTCAAAACAATCTTACTGGCATGGCTTATCAAAGCGAGAGTACGGTAGTTTCCACATTCCCCACGATCATTCTTCTTGTGGAGTGTGATGTAGGTGGACTCTGTCATCGAGGGTGGCCAATTACCGGACTGCCATATCCGGCATACTGCATGTTGTAATGCTGCTTGTATGTCGTCATCTTTGGCCATCGCCTTTATGAAATCACCACATACATGGTCAGATCCTGCTGCCTTGTTGTTCTTAAGTGACATGATTGCCTTGGAGATTTCAGGTCTTGTGGGAATTTCTGGTTGGTAATCATGTGATGGTAGGTAGGTGGTGGTAGGTCGGGTTTCATTAGCATGAAAGAGAACCTGAGCATAGCGTTCCCATCTTTTCAACTCCTCTTCCGCAGTCATAAGTGTGACCCCGGCCTCATCCTTGATGTTAGTATTAGGTGCAGAGCGCTTGCCAATCAGACAGTCTGCAGTCTTGAAGAGTGTGTGCAAGTCGTTGGTGTAGAAAGCCATATTCATCTTATCAATGTTATCATTTAGCCAGCAGTCTAGATCTGTTTTGCAGGCTCTTTTTACAGCATTTGAAAGGCGTTGATGATCAGGTGTGTTTCTTGCATCATGCTTATCGTGAATAAGCTGGAGTGTTTGAAGAGAGAGATACATGTATGGTTTGCTCTTGTTGGTTTCTACAATACCACACAAGTCTAGTGATACCTCATGGATTGTCTGTGCGATATCCTCAAGGCGGGACTCTTTGTGTAAACGTGACCGCACTGCATCTTGCATATTCTTCACTGTAGTGTTGTCTAGCAGGGCAGCTGTGTTGGGTTTAGGTAGTTTGCCGGGTCGCTTATGTCGTTTCCGTGGCTGTCGCAGTTTGATCTTGATATTACAAAGGATTAGACGATGGTCGGTCTCAAAAGATGCACTGAAGGAACGGCAATCGACAAGCCATGAACGTGCTGATTGGGGAACTAGTATGTGATCAATTGCGTTTCTGGCATTCCCTGCTCGACTGATCCAGGTGATCTTGTGTGCTGCCCGTTTCTAGAACCATGTGTGTGCTGCAGTCAAGCTGTGGCTAGTGCAGAAATTGATCAGCCTAACACCTCTCTCATTGCGGGCACCAAAACCATGTGGTCTAGTCAATTTTTCCTTGTTCAACCCAAAATCATTTAAAATTTACCCAGTCAGTTTCCCTTGTGGTTTATTATTTGATATCTGATATAAAAAGTCGCATCCCCTTATGGTGATCCCCTGGCTGCCGCTTCCCAGGTTGTATCGTATACTTGGGTGTGATCCTTGGCTACACGGCAGTTTACGGTTGAATGGCTTCTGACTGGCACCCACCGAACAAGGATATTGATAAAATAGGGAGACCGCCATCATAGGGCTAGATAGCTCAGTTGGTAGAGCGCCGGCACGTCAATCCGGAGGTCGTTGGTTCAAATCCCGCTCTAGTCAATTTTTCCTTGTTCAACCCAAAATCAAGATTTATATAGATCTGATTTCCAAAAAGAGTGTGTCTATTTCTCTGTTTTAGGCACATGGAGGCTTGGTTTTTCACCCCTCAAAATGCCAAAAGCTCAGAGCTTCCGGGGGCTTCGCCCCTGAACCCCCACCATCGATGTTACAGAAATGTTTCCAGTAAATTTAGAAGATTTATATGGATCTGATTTCCAATAAGAGTGTGTCTATTTCTCTGTTTTAGGCACATGGAGGCGTGGTTTTTCACCCCTCAAAATGTCGAAAGCTCAGAGCTTCGCCCCTGGACCCCACCAGGGGCCGTAAGGCCGGCCCATGGACCCCACCCATCTTTGGTTTACCCTCTAATACAAAATCCTGGTTGCGCCGTTGTGCCCCCCGGTTTAAAAAATACTGGATCCGCCCCTGGTATCTCTCTTTTTAATCTAACCACCAAAATTATTGTCAAGATTGAAATCATATTTTGGGGAATCGCATTTGAGAAGCTGGCTTCAGTTTCATTTCAGAACTGTGTTATTCATTTCTTTTAATTATTTAAATTTTATTCTATGTCAGCACCTCATAATAATAAGAGTTCTTATAAAGCACACATATCCTAGACAACGCTAGAACAAGGCACTGGGCAAAAGAAGAATCAACAATAAATGAGCTCTGAAGAATTCAGTCTTCAACAGTTTCTTGAATTTCCTCAGGGATTCAGACTAACAGACTTCTGGAAGGATTTTTTCTCAGCTACTTTTTTCAGTAGATACAAGCGCTTTTCAATACTCAGTAAACTAGTCACTGTTGTTTTGCTGCCCACAGTGAGTTTCAGCAAAGGATGTTACTTGGGCCAAGAGCTAACTGCAAGAACACATTACACTGGAGTGATCAGGAAGAGGATTATGCCAGTTGAGATCCTCAGGTAATTTCTTGACATTGATACTTTGCTTTAATGAGGTGTTACAACAAGAACTTTAAAACCAGCCCCCCCCCCCCCCCCCCACCTGTCTCCTTCATTGTTCATCCCTTTGCTTTATGTGCTTTCTGCCTAGTCTTGTCTGGCACCCTGTATGGGCATTCACATTTTTTTTACCAAAAATTGTTTCTAATTGCAAGTTGTCACATTTCTCTCAATAAACAGCTCCGTGTCACACTGAAGACAGTTAATGTAGTTTTGAGCATATGCACTTTTCCCAGAATAATGGATTTACCCATCTAGTGTCCCTAAAGTATAGAATTGTGATTGGAATATTGATCGAACTGTTGAGGTTGAGATGTTGATTTTGGCAAACTTTTATGTTTGAAGACAAGTACCAGTGAAGTAAGGTCTTGGACAATAAAAAAGCACCATCACCATCATTGATTTATATTATATGTGATTTTTTGTTTGTAGTCATGGAACATCTCATCTTGAAACAGGAGCTAAAATCATCAACGAGGAAGGCAAGAATGTTGGGAAATTGCGAGGTTGCCATGGGAACCGTGGGTTAGCTTTGCTACGAGTTGCCAAATGGTAAGAGATCAAATAGTTTGTTGTTATCACGTTTGGCAAGAAATTGAATTTTAAGTGGAATTTTAAACTTAAGGTTTGTGGTGACACAATGTACAAATGATTTATCAATACAAACCTTTGTACCATGGTTTTCGACCTTACAAGTTCTCTTGCAGGTTAAGTCGACCTAATTTGTCGACTGTGAATTGGCAGGGCTGACTAAATCAACCCTAATTTGGACATGTTTGTATACTTATTACTGTGAAAGTTCAAGCTGTGACCGAAACAAAAGGTTTAGAGATCAGCTTTCAAATTGTGTATGTCTTGACTGCATTTGTTGTTCTACAAATTATATTTGCACTTTCTAAAATAAATAGTAATTTACAGCTTTAAATGCATGGCATTGTATGTATTTATTCCAGGGCACTGCTAGGGTATAAGAGGTGTACTATCTTGATTGTGTGGCCAGACAACACTTTAACAATTAGTGTGTCTTCTTATTCCCTCTACAGTAAAGACAAGAAGCTGTTAATAATTGGAGAGGATGGAAGCCGAACGGAGTTAGTCGCCAGCGTGCCGTCATGGTGGCCTCAAGACCAGGAAGAAGCAAGAGATTAACAACCAGTTCTGGACATTTGGAAATTATAAAGCTAAGGCCAAACAGAAAGTACATTCTGCACATGTGAAATTTTGTCCTTAAATAAAAACAAGATTTCTACCCTGTTTGTTTTTCCAGCATGTCGCTGGGAAAAAAAATCATGGGTACATTTTGATAATGATACACATTGAACAGATTGAAAAGAACTCATGGAACAGTAATTTCAACATTATTTGTTAATCAATTATCCAACGCTGTGTCAATGGGTAATATAAAGTACAGAAAATTGTCAAGATCCGCAGAGATTTATCAGTTGTTGATATTGTCTTTGCATCGCCCATGAAATTGGCTCTGTACACAGTGTACTATGACACAAGTCAGCTTGTTTATTGCACAAACCATGATCATCAAATGAAGGTAAAACTTATTCACATTATTATTGATATATACATCTAGCTGAACATTGATTCATAATTTTGAATAAAGTATACATAAATGTGAATGTTTGTGCCGCTCAAAGGATGAACTGATGTCTTTGTACATTTATTTTACATTCCATGGTACTTTGTTGCAATTTTTAAAGTTAGGATAGGGTTACACTATGAAAAAACTTTGCTGTGAAACCAACATGAAATCTCAGTAAAGTGCAGGTTTTGGCTACAAATTAAAGGAATTATTTCTCTTTCACCTAACTTGAACCATTCTTGAAGGGAATTTCAAATCCCATTATGAAAAAAGAGTCTCTAGACTATTGACTGGCCTCCTTGAATTTCACCGTGATTTCTGGGAGTGCGCGACCCAAACTGATGGACTATTGGTCATGTTCTCCTCAACTGAACACTTACTCAGTAAGTGCCTAAAATATGAGCCAAACTGAAGTACTATTAGGCATGTTCTTTTCAAATATGACCAAAACTGATGGGTCATGTTGTCTCCAACTGTACATGGACTCGGTACGTGCCTCAAATATGGCCCAAGCTGATGTACTATTAGTCATGTTCTTTTCAACTGAACATGTACTCAGTAAGTGCCTCAAATATGGCCCAAGCTGATGTAGTTATGTATCATGTTCTTTTCTACTGAACATGTACTCGGTAAGTGCCTCAAATATGGCCCAAACTGATGTACTATGGGTCATGTTCTCTTCAACTGAACATGTACTCAGTACACTTCCATCTTTGTGTTTGTTTACCACTTCCCTCCTTGTGTTTATTAACCACTTCCATCCTAGCATTTGTTTATCACTTCCATCCTTGTGTTTATTTTCCTCCTTGCGATTCAACGTTTTTTTAAACAGTGAAACAATTTAAGTTAATTTTTATGTTAACATTTAACTTATTTGAATGTTAAACTTGTATCTAAACAATTAGAAGTTTGAGTTAAAAAAATGAATATTTTAATGTTACTGTTTAGATACAAGTTTAACTTGTTCTCTATGTAGTAATAAAGTACATATTGTTCTGTTATGTTTGCTTAATAAGAGTCAAAGAAATAAAGAAATAGAAATAATGAACCAGTGGTAAAGAAATGTCATTCTTTGAGTCAAAATTTAGTAGAATAAGATAACCTATGCAAACTGTATAAAACGTAAAAGTCGATTGCTCATTTGGTTTAGTCGATTGCTCATTTGGGTTAATGGGTTGCTCATTTGGGTTAATGGGTTGCTCATTTGGGTTAATGGGTTGCTCATTTGGGTTAATGGGTTGCTCATTTGGGTTAATGGGTTGCTCATTATAGGCTTAATGGGTTGCTCATTTGGGTTAATGGGTTGCTCATTTGGGTTAATGGGTTGCTCATTTGGGTTAATGGGTTGCTCATTTGGGTTAATGGGTTGCTGATTAGGCTTAATGGGTTGCTCATTATAGGCTTAATGGGTTGCTCATTTGGCTTAATGGGTTGCTCATTTGGCTTAATGGTTGCTCATTTGGCTTAATGGGTTGCTCATTAGGCTTAATGGGTTGCTCATTAGGCTTAATGGGTTGCTCATTAGGCTTAATGGGTTGCTCATTAGGCTTAATGGGTTGCTCATTTGGCTTAATGGGTTGCTCATTTGGCTTGCTCATTTGGTTTAATGGATTGCTCATTTGGTTTAGTCGAAAGTGCTTTTTCTTTTGACCTTTGACCCCTAAAAACGTATATCTTACATTTTACACAGTTTGCACAGGGTTATCTTCTACTAAATTCTGACTCAAAGAATGACATTTCTTTACCACTGGTTCATTATTTCTATTTCTTTATTTCTTTGACTCTTATTAAGCAAACATAACAGAACAATATGTACTTTATTACTACATAGAGAACAAGTTAATTTGAACGTTAAACTTGTATCTTAACAGTTAGCTGTTTACATTAACAAACATTTTATTTGATGCAAACTTCTAACTGTTTAAATACAAGTTTAAAATTCAAATAATCAGTTTTAACACAAACTTCTAGCAGTTTAAGATACAAGATTAACATTAAAATAAGTTTAATTTTAACATAAAAATGAACTTAAATTGTTTCACTGTTTAAAAAACGTTGAATCACAAGGAGGTAAGTGGAAAATAAACACAAGGATAATAACATAATAATAACTAGTTCTTTAATATACAGCGCATTTCACAATAACGTCTCAATGCGCTTTACATTAGTGCCGTGGTCATTGGGCCAATAACATTCCTTTAATCTTTCTCAGCTCCCTGGGGAGTATACAACCCTGGGCTATGCCTTAGTCTTGAACAGCTACATCTACGTATGGGAAGACATTCAGCTGATGATACGCAATTTGCAGATAACACTCATCTACATTTCGGATGGGTAGATCTCATTGGAGAACTAGACTTTCTAAAAGAGAAAAAATGGAAATTAGAGGAAAAACAAAATATCTATGGAAGAGAAATAATTGTATTACTTTTTACCTTTGACATGAGACCCAATTGCCAATTGGCTTGCATTATGACCGATATTTTTCAAATGAGCAACATTTGTTTTTTACACATCTGCTGACCTGTCAACATACTGAGGATTATTTTGATTGCTACAAGCAAAGTAAGCAACAGTCATTTGAGGGGAATGTCAAAAGCCTAAAACAGTCCTGAGGATTGGTGTCGGTATGAACTGTATTAGCAGTGAGTCGTCAAAATCAAATTAATCTACTAAGTGGCACACAATATTTTAATAACCAAAAGCTAAAAGACTTTTTTTATTTTTTTTATTTACCTTTTACTGGAGAGTGCAGCTCTTTGCATTTACTTGTTGATGGGTAAATCTCTTTGGAAATTTTAAGCACTCCTGCAACACACAAACAAAATGTACACTTTGCAACATGAGTGATTTACACATAACACATAATTGAAAAAAATCAAAATTGGTACGTCAAATGGCTGATACAGTTCTCTTAAAGATTGGTGGTGGTCAGAGCTTGATTATCAGTGGGTCCTCAGAATCAAACTAGTCTAGCAAAGTGCATGCAACATTTAAATAACAAAAAGCTATCATTTGTTCTTTCATTATTGAGGAACTTACCTTTTACTGGAGAGTGCATCTCCTTTCTTGGACATCTTCTTGTTGACAGGTAGATGTCTTTGGAGATAGTAAGCCTACTGCAACACAAAAAAATAATATTTTTTAGTGATTAATTAAATACAATATCCATGATAACCAGACATACAATCAGAATTATTTTGATTGTTGCAATGTATGGCTGTGACAGGGAGGCTGGTCCTCTACTGAAAGGGGAACGGCACTTGGAGACCATAACAAATATTAATTCACAGTATGACAACATTATCTCAGAAGAACTTAATTTAATCCTCAGCTCAAAGAAACAGTGTGGGTGGTTTACTTTGTTCTCGAGATATGTGATAATAGGTCATCATTTTTATAAGTTAGTAAAAAATAATGTGATGACGTCATCATAATGTCACTTTTACTTTAAGCAGTCAATGTCATTGTCTAACAATCCACTAAGAGTCAACTCAGTCGGACTTGTGGTTTGGTAGATACACGGCTTCAAAAGGGGCACCTTTAAGGCAATTGGGCAATACCACGTGACACATGCTGACGTTATCAATCTACGACTCTACACATATGTTGTCTGCATGAACATGATGAAGGTCAGTATATATTCCAATTCTAAAAGAAATATCATAAACTTGGGCACAGACATCTAGTAAAAGTGTATTTTGAACTGTTTTTAACCTGCCGCTAGAGGGCGCTTTTAGTTTTTATGATGTCACCGGTCATATTTTTTGTGACTGTTCAGCTCAATGAGTAACCACTGTTATAGGCCTACATCAAACCTTTACATCTCAAACATATCAAATATCATTAATTCTTTCCCAACTTTGTCAAAATGAAAGTGTTTCAAGTTCATGCATGTAGGCAAACAATCATGCACTAAAAGCTTCAACTTCCAGCTTTAAGTCAACTCAAGGTCTTCAGACACAAGCTGTTACACTTTTAATTTCAGCCTGTGCTGCCAAGTATGTAGCGCACCTAGCTAAACAAATCACAAGAACCATCTCTGCCCTCACAGGTACCCATTTACCCCTGGGTGAAGAGAAATAACAAGCGACATACTGAGGGAGGGTGGTCACGAGGTGATATCTCAGTTAACCATCCTCTATAATCAAATCTTCATGGAACAAAAGATACCAAGACATTGGAAAGAAGCGAAGGTCATTCTTCTTCATAAAAAAGGCGACAAAGCTGACAAAGAATTACAGACCCATCAGTCTTTTATCTCATCTCTACAAAATTCTCACAAAAATCATACAAAAAAGGATTGCGACAGTTCTAGATGAACATCAACCAATAGAACAGGCTGGGTTCAGAAAAGGCTTCTCAACAACAGATCATTTATACTCACTAAACCAACTCATTGAAAAAGTCAACGAATATCAACTGGACTTGTGCGTGGGATTTATTGATTACGAGAAGGCATTCGACTCTGTGGAACACAAATATCTGTTTCAAGCTCTGAGGAAAATGGAAATCAGTGAAGGATATATAAAGTTACTGGAAGATATCTACACTGAAGCAACAGCAAGGATTTACATTGACAAAGACGTCTCACAGGAAATAAACATCAACAAAGGAGTTAGGCAAGGGGACCCAATATCACCCAAAATGTTGGTAGAGGTTTTCAAGAACACGTCACTGGATGAGAAAGGGTACAACATCGATGGAGAAATGTTAACAGATCTACGTTTTGCAGATGATGTGGCTCTAATCACCTCTTCCGTTAACGACTTAGAAGCGCAAATAAATGAAGTAAACAGCAATAGTAAAGACATAGGTTTGAAGATGCACAAAGGAAAGACAAAGTACATGACAAACTTCAATACAGATGACTCAATAACGGTGGAGGACCAAGAGATCAGCAGGATCAATGAATACAAATATCTGGGCCAAACAGTAAAAATGAACGACAACACAAAAGATGAAGTATCAACCAGGATTAAGGCAGGATGGAGCTCCTTTGGACGATACAGATGAATACTTAGTGATAAGAACATACCTATGGCACTTAAGAGAAAAGTATATGATCAGTGTGTGCTACCAACAATAACTTATGGAGCAGAAACATGGACAACAACAAAACTGATAGAACATAAACTCTGTACAGCACAAAGAGCAATGGAGAGACAAATGCTACATATCTCAATTAGAGACAGGATTAAATGCACAGAAATACGAAAGAAAACTGGAGTAAGAGACATCATAAGGACAATAAAAGAAGCTAAATGGAGATGGGCTGGACACACTGCCCGAAGAAATGACAATAGATGGACAACAAGAATAATGGATTGGCAACCAAGGACAGGGAAAAGGAAAAGAGGTAGACAGAGAAGAAGATAGAGAGATGACATCAGGGTATATGCAGGAACAACATGGACCAGAACTGCAAGAAATATAAATGAATGGCATTTTCATGAGGAGGGCTACATCCTACACTGGATGAACACAGCCTAAATGATGACGATGATGATGACGATGATGACGATGATGACGATGATGACGATGATGACGATGATGATGATGACGATGATGATGACGATGATGATGAAGAGAAGCAACTGTAGCTAAGTGTCCTGCTCAAGGACAAGAGTCATGACCAGGATTCGAACCCAAACCCTGATGAATCAGCCACCAGAATTTGCACTACACCACTCAGCCTCGACACGCAATTTACATGTGTGGTCCACAGTTGTTTTACAAGCAAAAAAATACTTTATTGACCCCATGTTTAAAAGTTAAACTTGAGACTCACTTCTCATTAATTTTGAGCGTCCAACAGCAGTTTTGGTTTTTAGTCCTCTACATACATCACTGAGTTACAACAGAAAAAGCTTTTGGTGCGACCATCAAAACGACCACCAAAACACACACCTCTGTAGCTACCACTTATCTCATGTCTCACCTTAATGATGTATGTTTTTCTCCTTTTGTTCATTTCTCCCAGGAAAGCTCGATGGAATTCCCCGTAGTCTATGGCTTGGTCTTCATTCTGATCCAACACAAGCCACAGCGACTCAAACAACTGAAAAAAAAACAGAATATATAAAAAAAAATTCAAAAATAAGATCCTTTTGATGAAGAGTCACCAGTTGCATGAGCCCCTCTTAAGGGCTTGTTACAATTTCTATTTTTGGTTGTTTCTTTACCTTCCTGTTCCTCTGAACATTCTTGGAAGTAGAGTTAAAACACAGGAAAAGGGGAGTCACTTTTACTTGTAAAGACAGAAAGATAACACTTAGTACAAACTAAGGTAACAGACATTCAGCCATAGAGGGTAGGACAATCCTGTGACAGAGTACCCAAAACCCTATATCATGCACCACCGTCTTTGTAAAGTTCCCTGTATTCAATATCATGAACACTAACTCTCATTTCTCCCAAATGAGGGACCAGACTATTTATGTCCTTCCAGCATTTGCAACATTGGTTTTAGGCTCTTTTGGAAACTAGGGCCCCAGAAACCTTGTAATCACTAGCCAGGCAGTCTACATCTGTTTCACTTACATTAGGGTCCACTTTAATGTGGTATGTATCCAGTGCGTGTCGAAGTTCCTCTTTGCTTAACACACCATCACCGGATTTATCCATCTGCCTGAAGTGACGCCCAAGACCAGTTAACGTCTTACAGGCTCTCTTGCGTAGTTGGGCCCTGACTGACTCTGACAAAATTAAACAAACAAAAGTTTCTTTAAAGTGATTGTTCCACTCAAAAATCTAGTAAATTGAGAAATCTTTGATACAGATTATTTTTTTAGCCCTTATGTACATGTATGTCACTGGAGTAGAGCGCCCTCACACAGAAATCAAGAGAAGGTAGATCATTGATTGCAATTGCGATTGTGGCACATCACCCAATATATGCCACACCTTCTACGATGCCCAGCCCTTGGGGAGCATTGAGCTGCCTTGAAGACCTGATGGCAGCAAACGAGAAGGCTGTGAGATGTGCCCAATCCTGGCCAAACATTTGAAGAGTAGATGATGGACACAAAATAAGAAGATTGACAAACTGTGCGCTGTGCATATTATAGCTATGTGTTTCCTTTGTTTTATAAGATTTGACAGTAACTACTCTCAACTTATACTCTGCATTGTTCACTTTTGATCTGGAGCCCAATTACATAAAGCTGCTAAGCAGATAACTTTGCAACAATGTGAATGACTTGGCAACCTTTTTCTGCTAAGCAGGTTTTTTCCGTTGTTAGAAAAGTTTTGTGCATAACAGCAAACAGTTATTTTGTATGCAACGAGTGCCTTTAAAATCAAAGCTCGGTATAAAGGTTCTGGCACCAGATAATCAGTAGTCGTCACAAACTTACCTTGAACTTTGGTAATGAGTTTTTGATCTATAGCTTCCTGCTTTGTGATTGGTGGATCCATCTTGGCATGGTACTCCTCTGGGTCGTAGGGTATCCGCCCATTGCTAAATCTACATATAGAAACAAGAATTGAGGCGGGGTACACAACTATTATTAAAGATGGACAATAAGGCAATCAAACCCCAACAGTCATAATTTCATATTGCACTCCAAGAAACTCGTGTTTGTTTTGAGAAGCTCAAAGATGTTGGTAGAGATTTACGTAAGACCACAACTCTGCAAGATTGCAGAATTGTTAACAGCTTCTACACTTACATCAGTTTTTCTTTGGCATCCTCAGTAGGAGTATGGGATGAATTCTCATGGCGCTGGAGAGCGAGGGATGATCTCTACTATCAAAAGTTAAATTAGCCCCCTATGTAGATAAAAACAAAAACATAATAATGTCATATTCTTTGGGAGAGAAAGAAAAAAAAGTCTTTACACAACAAGCATGTTGTGTAATAGCTTGCACAAACACTGTATATCATTTGACACATAAACCCCAAGGGGCCGAGCCCCACCTTTTTTTTGCACACAGTCTCCCTCTTTCATGCAAGATATGATATTATACCTAAATTAAGATAAGGTATTACGCTGACGTAACAAATAATTTCAGTGGCCATTTGGCGCCCGAACAATCTCTTGTTCGTCTCAAATATGATACCTACCGCTGATATATCCTGCACGGTGTACAACCTGCCTTTCCTTCTACCGGTCACATGACAGTACTTCCCCTTCTGGATAAATGGTAGCGCCTTGGATCTGTCGTCCAATCAGAAAGTAAGTGATAACCATGAATAAAACTAAACCACACTTTAATAGAGCACATCAAACTCAATCGGCTGACATAACCCAAGCTGAACAAGGTCAGACCCCAATGCATTTGAGCAGCCCCAAGGAACAGAGGCTACTTTACTAGCAAGGTCACTGGCTTAACAATAGTTCTCACATTCAAAGGACTTGATCATTGTACACGATGCAATACATGCAGGCAGGAGGATATTTTAAAGTTTTCTATTGGGAGCTTCTTTGTAACTTTGGAAAAGGGGAATAAATTTAGAGCAACATTGACACAATGAATTCCTGTATATTAAGTTTTTAGTATTTGAATTGAGAGAAAAAATCTAAAGAGACTTCACTGTACGTCCAATACGAGCAAACCACAAGTCAAGCTGAACTTATTTCTAGCCACACCTTCTACCTTTCTAGTATTTGAAAGAGTTTGTTTTTGTTGTTAAGGTAATTTCCACTTACTTAGAGCTAAAGTACCGATACTCGTACACAGTCATAGTGTTATCGAGGTCAAAGAAGAAGCCACACAGCTCCTTCAGTGCATCATGCCCACTCCTTGTAATGAGACGAGCATTGAACGATAAACGCTTCTCAAGTAAGTTTTCCGTCACTGTTCCAGTTGTTCTTACTCTGAAACAAAACAGAAGAAAATGAAACTTAGGTTTCAGGAAAACTGTTCCAAGCTACTGTTGATGGAAATACAATAGCTATGAAGGGAATATGTTGTATGCCCCATAATTTGCCTTTCACTAAAAAATGAATTACTTACTTGGCAGGACCAGGTGGCCAGCCGATATAAAAATGACAGTTATTGTTTATGATTGTTTCTCTCTTGCGTTGTTTTGCAGACAACAAAATAACTCATTACAAACGAGAAATTGTTCAGCCTGAAATAATGTGAAATGTTGAAATAAATCAAGGATACAGATTCCTTTCATCATTTTAAAGAGCCGATTTTTTTTTTTTTTTAATTGTCCAGCTGTTTGTTGAAAACAAATATGAGCTCAAACTTCCACAGGTGTTTTTCCATTTTCCACACCTTTTGATTCTGATTGATCTATTTACAACAAACCTTGTGCTGAAGATGCAAACTTCATCAATAGCTACATGAAACTGAACTTGAAGTTTTGAAAGCAGCAAGAACACAGACAAAAATAACTGCCATTGAAACCAGTTTCCAGTAATGTACACTTACTTGGACTCATGTAAAAGTCTGGTCTTGGGTCTTGGTTGGCCAAAGGGAGTTGCATGTCCAGACAATGGAGTTTCACACCTCTGGTTCTGTTCAGGATCACAAATAACTGCCCTGAAAAGAAAAAAACAAAACAAGATAAAACCACGTATTAAAGACCACATTCAAAGAGAAAGTAGCAATGTTGATTTTTTTAGAGAGATAAAATTTCATGTGTTCGAGAGGACAACATTCACGCTTTTTCTCAAACTGAGTTTTGACCTGGGCCCAATTTCATAGCGATGCTTAAGCACGAAAAAAAATTTCTTACCAGAATATGGTTACCAGCCAAAAAACCATGTCACGTACAACCTGTGACTGGTATCCTGTCTTTTTATTGCTTAGCAGACAAATTTTAAGCACTGTTTTTCTGCTTAAGCAGCTTCATGAAATTGGGCCCTGGTTGCACTGAGACATTGATTTAACTGAGAGATCAAATCCAGATACCTTGACAGTTGATCTACTAAGACTGTCTGCTCAATCTCCTGTCTCCGCCTTTCAGCTGCAATCGTCTCCTGAAAAGAAAAACAAATACACAAGATTTTTGTAGCCAGAAACTGCAGTACGACAAACGATTGAAGAAACAAAATTATACACATGTTAAAAACCCCATAAAACACGTACAAGGTTCCAAAAGATTCCTGGATGTTTACTTCCTGTGAGACACACTCTGTTCCAAAATAAAATATGAATGTCCATTGGACTAAATTAAAGGGCACCGATGCCAAGAATGAAAATCTAAATCTGTCCGAGTTGATTGCTTCAGCTTTGGCTATGGCTGGATTGCTGCATCATCATGCAATGAAGTAAGGGACATCCTTAGCAAGACCCTTAGCAACAGTCATAGCCATAACTGTAGCCGCCAAATCGGATACGACCCTATGATGCCGACTGCCAATGGCTGCAGCCATGGTTGAATACACTTCTGACGGTCTTGTTCAATGTAAAGAAAATGCCTTCCATTTTCACTCTTCAACACTGACAGTACAAGACGGCCAAGGTTTAACCCCTAAGTGGTGCCCTATTGCAGTTGAAAACAATTTCTTATAGAAAAACCAGGGACTGGCTCATGAGAAGCTTCACCAAATTTGAGCAATGAGTTGAGATTTACTTACTGCGTCCATCTTTGAGTGGCCGTCCGTGGCCTTGTGAGTTAGGCGATATCTCATTAAAAAAAATTAAAAAAATAAAAATCTTC
The DNA here is from genome assembly GCA_037783415.1 of Leptasterias polaris. Taxonomy (NCBI): domain Eukaryota; kingdom Metazoa; phylum Echinodermata; class Asteroidea; order Forcipulatida; family Asteriidae; genus Leptasterias; species Leptasterias polaris. The sequence continues at coordinate 1,977,520 of JAZGTN010000214.1, read as the reverse complement.
TTCTGTAATGGATTTCTTCCATCATCCACAGGATCCTCCTCAGTGTAATTGTCTGTTCTGTAAAAAATGTGTAAACAAATACCTTTATTAGGATTCTATCTTTTACTATGGTTTTATAATAATGGTTGAAAGAGGTTGTCAGGTCAAATAGGTTGGCCCCTATGTGGCAAAGATTTATCCCATAGAAAGGGAAGTTTGCAACCTTGTTCCCAGCAGAGTACGCTTTGGCCGTGCCACTTTTTAACCGAAGAATGACTTGCTCAATCATAAGGGAGCATCTTGAAAGTCAAAACAGTTGGAGCATTCTAATCGGATTGGATATTCTAGTAAGCACATGGACCGTTCCGTTGGACTGTAGGAACGTTCCATTGGAATGTTCAGAATACTAATGCACATATTCACTCATGTAGGATTGCTCCTGTACTTCGGCACAATTATGCGGTCCAGCAAGTTTTGTTTGAAGTTATGTTTATAATATTATATTTGTGTGAAATGAATTGAGCAAAGTCGTACCTGTATGGTGCTTTCAGTTGCTTCTTCTGCTGGCCCCCCCTCTGGGACCACTGTTTCGTCTGATCTTTTTTGTCCTGTTCATACTGTTTGTACTGCTGCTTTTGCCTGTCAGAGGGAGGAGGTATATTTTCTGGCACAGCAGGCTCAGCCCATGCAGACTACAAAGAAAAGCACCATTGGGTCAAAATTTTACTTCAGAGACTCGGTCAAATCAAAGATTACCAAAATGATTATGATATTAAGTTTGTGGCGATCAACTCATCTTATAAAAACACATCAATTTGTTGAAATATGAATCTTGTCAGTTGCAAAATTAAGAAAAATTTACCCTACACAAGATTTTCCATTTGCATCATTCATGCATAGTTTGCTAACATCACTATGCAGACATGTTGGCATTTTACTCATTGGGAATAATCATTACTCTGGCATTTTAAGATCAAAGAATGTGAAATGTCATGTTTGATTTCCCCCCTAACTAATTTACCTGTGGATTACTTCTCTGCCACATTTACAAACCACCATGCATACAAGTTTTTCATTACTACATCCGTGAAGGTCAAAACTATGAAATATTCATATCACCGGTACAAGAATGATATTATTTATGATTTGTTTTCTCTGACCTTTTGTTTTCCTGCGAGATTAAGGCGTGGCACACTATCAGGTCGCTGTGATCGATTGCTTTGTCTGCCTGCTGTAGGTGTGTGATGCAGTGCAAACGGTGAACTCATTGTGGGATTTCTAAGAAAATAAAAACCCAAGATAAATTATTTAGAAGAAGTTACTAATGGACTTAGACCAATCTTCTACCAGCTCAACAGTCTTCAAATCAGAACAAGTTTTACTTCTGTTGTCAATCATGAAAGTACTGACAAACAAAAATACTTCACTTTTTCATAAATCTTAAAAACATTTAGTACATAAGAGATCAAAGTGACCATCTTTTAACATTTCAGGAACTAAACCTTACCTGTCCATATTTAGAAACAACTATTATAACACTTCTCTTTATATCTAGAGTCCTTTATAAAGTTTCATTGTTCAATATTTTTGCTGTTACTTGCTTTTCACATTTGAATATCTCGTTTATGAATTAATACTTCATCATCAAACTGCATTTTTATTATTTTTAATTCTTACCTCGCAGCTGGGCTGTAGTCATGGTAACCCCAGCTGTAAAAAAAGAAGGCAAATAACATGAAAGTCGAAGGAAGCCAATTGCCTATCTTGATAATTAAACACCATGATCAATATGGAGGACGGTGAAGCCGAGACTGCAGATGAAATTAAGCCACTGATCATGGAACGAGGCATGTGTTGTATCCATGATGGTGCACAACATACACATAAGTTGTCATTGATTAATGATCATGATGATTGCTTGGGGTGAGGGGCGAGGGGAGGGGGTGAGGGGCGAGGGGAGGGGGTGAGTGTATGGAAACCAGTTTCATGACTTGCCAACCAATATTCTTCACCATTTCAAGACAGACTAGCACGCTCCCAAAATGGAACCCCACTGAGTTCAATCGGAATGACAAGCTTTTCTTTTAATTATTGTGCTTTAAAGAAAATCAATGACTTGTAGTCAGTAAAGTGACTGAATTTGATTCTGGATGCCCTTGTTCTCTCTGATTTATAGCTCCATTTAGCAATTGAGGCTCAAAATGCCGACTGAGACAAGTAATGAGAGGGGGGGGGGGAGTTCACAACCCCAGCACCCCACGAACTAATGAGCGATTCATTAAAAACATATGCATTTTTAAACCTCTCTGAGTAAACAATAACTACATGTATTGTATGAAAACTTTAACATTGTTTACCAACTGTCAACGAACGACTTGGTTATATTACCTTACGGTACTCGCTGTGTCTGGAGGGTTAAGTTTCTCTTCATGCTTGATGGCTGGGTTTTGTAGATTGTCGTCTTGATCTCCAAGTCGCCCAAGATCAAGGGAAGGCATCCTGTGGAAGAATTAATCCCAAAATGGGGAAAGTTTTTTCTCTGGGCACAATTTTCACCAAGAACCAAGACTGATGTCCCAAATGGATAAATCTTATTGTATCATTATTATTATTATTTGGTTGTTTTGTTTACCCTATAGGGCCTACTACAGTGTGATAAGCACCATTCACTTTTGCAAGAACTGCTAAAAATAACTTGCTACAAGAAAAAAAAATGATGTTACAATACTGATCAAAACTCATCTTCAAATGAATATTTGCACTTAATGAAACCAACAAGTCAAAAATATTATTTTCATTTGTTAGTTTTGTTATTATTACTATTTTTAGCAACATCTTTCCTTACCCATCTGGTTTGGGGTACTGCATTCTGGAACGTGGCCTCGATGTCAGTTTCTTAATTGTTTCTAACTTGGCTTGTGTGATCACACATCCCTGCAGTTGGGCAAAATTGAATTATCTTAAAAAGTGTTAAGTGATCCATACCAGAAGGTTCCCAGGCCTGGAATTAAACCGGGGCCACGAAGGGCCTGATCTACATGTAAGCCTTGGTGCCCCTTCAACAGTTTCCCATAGACTTTAAGACTCCGCAACAAGTTGAAGTGCCCTTTGCAAAATGAAAATGGCCTTGCTCTCTCAAATATAGGACTCCAGGCCTGGGTTCCCAATCAAAATGGCACAATAGTTTTTTGTTAATGAAAGTTAGAACAGTTGCATATGGTTTGGGTAATATGAGGTACGTAAAGCAATGTTTGGTAGTTTGTGTTAACAAAGAAAGGTTGGGAAAATTGACTGGACTTCCTCTGTATCAGAAGAGGAAGTGCAATTGACTTGTCCTAGAATGGGGCGAGATAAAAACAGTGGTGGTAGTTTGGGTACTACAAGGACAGGTTGGTAGGAAGTTTGGTATATGAGCGAGTAATTGAGGTGCAGTAATTTGGAGAAGGGAGAAGAAATAATCCTAGGAGCTCTAGGTTTGTAAGTGGCCCTAAAGCAAGATCAAAGTACAACTACAAGTACTGGCCAAAGAACTGACCTTGTTATTAGAATTGTTAGAAGGAAATGTGCGTTGAGCGACAGGTTTTGGACCTTTCCTTGGTGCATCTGGGGTGCAGTAATTTGGAGAAGAAGAGATCCCAGGAGCTCTGGGTTTGTTAGTGGCTGAAGAAAGATTCTTGGGAGAGGCCAACTTGCCTTGTTGGGAGCCTCCTCTGCCCTCTTGTCTAGGTGTTGGTGTTCCGCGAATTATTAAATCCATTCCTGCTCATGGGAAAAAACAAAAACAAGCACATGTTAAGACATTTCAGATAGTGGATATTTAGCCAGATCCAGCTTTCTTTTTAGTAAACTATATCAAGTCCACAAATGGAACAGTGCTGGCTTTGATGCATTCACGAGTAGCGAAACATAAGATATTAAATAACAGATTCAAGAGTATTTCTTTGCAATCAATAAGTTCCGCAACCACAGCCCTTTTTAAAAACATGTTGTTATGGTAAAATTTCTAAATCCCCAAAACACAGTCACTGCACATGATCAGTGCCATTGTGGCTTAATCACTTCCTAAAATAAAAAGAAAGCTAGATCAGGCTGCCTAACAATACATTATAACTGTCAACAATAACATTCAGTTTAAATTTCAACAAACAGAAGTCAGTTGTTGTATGGTACTGTGGTGTTTTAATAATCTTGTATTTGTAACTTGTAATTCTCTTGCTGTAGAATTAGTAGGCTAATCCTACATTGCTACGTATAACTTGTATTACATTACAATTGAATTAGTGATTACTTAGCCCCAAAAAGGGCCAATCCACTCCGTCTCCTTGGCCCTAGCGCAATTGTAAACCTATTCTTGTGTCCCATTGAGATTTTTATTCCGCAAAGATCTGCATCATGAAACTTACTGATTGAATGCTACTATACTTGTAAATAGCCGGACTGCTGGAATTTCTTTTAAAAACATGACAGATTTTGGGGGAAAATTGATTGCTTTTCGAGTCGTGAGTGTGAATTTGTCAGGTTCCCTTAACAACTCCACAGCAGTTATACGATCAACTGCTGTAATCTAATGGGGACCAGACTGATTCACTCAGCATTATTCTGGTCCCAATTGGATCGTTAGAGTTGATCATATAAATGTTGTGTAATTGTTGAGGGAACCCGACAAGTATGGTTCTCGGTGCAAGTTGTTAATACGTGAACAAAAAATCACACTCGCGACTCGAAAAGCAATCAAATTTCCCCCAAAATCTGTGATGTTTTTAAAACAAATTTTAGCAGTCCACCTACTAGTTGTACTATAGTAGCATTCAATCGGTAAGTTTCGTGATGCAGATCTTTGCGGAATAAAAATTTCAAATCAATGGGACACAATATTAAATAGGTTTGCAATTGCACTAGGGCCAAGGTCCAAGGATACGGAGTGGATTGGCCCTATTTGGGGCTAGTGATTACTAAACTACCAAATTACTTTACTTACACACGTACGTCACAGCACAGGTGGTGGTAGCCCAGGTTGGACTCCTCCGTTGCATACAACGCGACGGAGTCCAGGGTATAAAGGGGCTCTGCCAAGCGAAAAAATTTACCTATTTGAGGAAGCTGAAACTTGACTCACATATTTTTTGTGTCCTGAATTTTACGCCTGCTCTTATTCAGAATTGAAAATTTTATCCTTGGATGACATTATTTCTGAAAATAAGTCCGAGTTGTGCACTGGCGATGTGACAACCTCAACTGACATGGAACCAAGTCCACAAAAGAGGGCGCTGTCCAACCCGTAACACTCAATGTTTTTACTTCCGGGCGGCAACACGACGGAGTCACAGCGCCAGTGCACAACTCGGACTTATTTTCGGAAATAATGTCATTCATGGATGTATTTGTTCGTTTTTGAACTCATCAAAAGTGTAGTTAAGGGCACCAAGAATAAATGAATGGAGTTTCAGCTTCTCAAATTAGGTAAAAATATGAAAAAATTGTACTCAAAATTTTGTTCGCATTGTACAGGATCTTTATACCCAGGACGTCAGTGCAGTGGCACTCTGTCCTTGCTCTATGCACTGACTGACGTCCTACCAGGGCTAAGGTGGTAGGGAGTTATAGCCCCACTTGTGTGGCCAAGGCTAGCTGAATCCTTGGCCACACGTCCGGACCATTTCTTTTTAAGCTAAGAAATAACCATTTATGGCGCATTATGGCGCATTCCCTACGGGCCAGATGGCGATTTAAACCAGCTGAATGTGTTCACCTAGCTCTTTTATTAGCTTGCTTTGTGTGTTTTGAATATACAAACCAATAACATTTTTAAAATAAATTTTAAACGATTATTGTGCAACTTACTCCGAATTAATTTCCGCGATGTGTACCAAGAGCCGCCATTTTAAAATGACCCCAACAATCATGCGAATCGAATGCGACGTGTCACGTCATTGGCCGGCTGGGCTGTGGGCGGAGCGAGGTACGGTGGGAACATTTCATTGGTTGCTTTGTGACTGCTCCGCCCACAGCCCAGCCGGCCAATGACGTCGCATTTGATTCGCATGATTGTTGATTTGATGTTCTGGGGTTAAATTACACTTGAACGCCCTCTTGATTAAGAGGAGCAGTGGCCCAGCGGAAGGGCTTCGGACTATGAACCCAAAGGTACTGTGTTCGAAACCCGCCTGTTCTTTTTACATGTTGTTGATTTAAAGTTGTTCATACTTATATTTTCTGCTAGGCTGTTTTTCATTTGATATTTAACCCAACTCGAATGCAGTTTACTTAAGAGGAGCGTTGGTCTATAGTGGTAAGGCTGCGGACTCTGAATGCAAAGGTCCTGGGTTCAATTCCCTGGTGTTCTTTTTGTACGAGGTAAAACCATTGGGTTTACGCATGGTACTATGGCATATGGAAATCCTTGCTTTACACTTAGTAAACAAATTGTGATTGGAAGGAACACGCTTTAATTACAAGTAGTTAATTTTTTGGCCTTGTTGATTTAATATTCTAGGATTTAAATTAAAATCGAACGCATTTAATGTAAGAGGACCAGTGGCCCGGTGGAAGGGCTCAGGACTTTGAACCCAAAGGTACTGGGTTCGAATCCCGTGTGTTCTTTTTGTACATTATTGATTTAAAGTTGTTTATTCCAAGGTTTAAAATTAAACTCGAACGCAAATTAAGTAAGAGGACCGGTGGCCCGGTGGAAAAGCTCTGGACTCTAAACCAAAAGGTACTGGGTTCAATTCCCCGGTGTTCTTTTTGTACGAGGTAAAACCATTGGGTTTACGCATGGTACTATGGCATATGGAAATCCTTGCTTTACACTTAGTAAACAAATTGTGATTGGAAGGAACACGCTTTAATTACAAGTAGTTAATTTTTTGGCCTTGTTGATTTAATGTTCTAGGATTTAAATTAAAATCGAACGCACTTAAAGTAAGAGGACCAGTGGCCCGGTGGAAGGGCTCAGGACATTAATTTAACCCCAGAACATCAAATCAACAACGGCTAAAAGTAAACTGGTGTATAGCGTGTGCAAATTTTTAACGTGTAAGTCAAGGAGTTAATGTTCTGGGGTTAAATTACACTTGAACGCCCTCTTGATTAAGAGGAGCAGTGGCCCAGCGGAAAGGCTTCGGACTAAGCAAGAGGACCAGTGGCCCGGTGGAAAGGCTCTGGACTCTAAACCCAAAGGTACTGGGTTCGAATCATGGGAGTTCTTTTTTGTACATTATTGATTTAAAGTTGTTCATTCTAAGGTTTAAAATTAAACTCGAACGCAAATTACATATGAGGACCGGTGGCCCGGTGGAAAAGCTCTGGACTCTGAACCCAAACGTACTGGGCTCGAATCCCAGGAGTTCTTTTTGTACATTATTGATTTAAAGTTCTTCATTCTAAGGTTTAAAATTAAACTCGAACGCAATTTAAGTAAGAGGACCAGTGGCCCGGTGGAAAAGCTCTGGACTCTAAACCCAAAGGTACTGGGTTCGAATCTCGGGTGTTCTTTTTGTACATTATTGATTTAAAGTTGTTCATTCTAAGGTTTAAAATTAAACTCAAACACATCTTAAGTAAGAGGAGCAGTGGCCCAATGGAAGGGCTCCAGACTCTGGACCGAAAGGTCCCGGGATCGAATCCCGTTGCATATAAATTCGAACCCTTTTTTTATTTTAAAGCAAAAAGTCATAGAAAAAAAGTGCAGAGGTTCGTTTTAAGTTTTAAGTTTCCTTCCCATCCTCGAATGGGCGGCGCGTCACACGGCGCGGTGAGTCTCGCGGCCGCCACTGGGGCTCGAACCGGGGACCTCTGGCTTCGGAGTCCGCTACCCTTCCACGACACCCACTTGGGTCCCCCCCAGGAACATATGCATTTTGAACTTGATGAACCTTCGGTTCATACTTTACATTGGATACTATGGCATGGGAATTCAGTGCTTAATTCGCGAGTGGAATACTTTACACAGGATACTATGGCATTGGGAAATACTATGGCATTGGGAAATACTATGGCATTGGGAAATACTATGGCATTGGGAAATACTATGGCATTGGGAAATACTATGGCATTGGGAAATACTATGGCATTGGGAAATACTATGGCATTGGGAAATACTATGGCATTGGGAAATACTATGGCATTGGGAAATACTATGTCATTGGGAAATCAGTGCTTTGTAGTAAATATTAATTTGCGAGTGGGAGGCACACGCTGTACCATCAGTTTACTTACGAGTAGGTATAAGTATACAGGGAACTCAGAAAATAATTCGAATTGGAGGCACACGCTTTAGGTATAGACCATGACTAGTTTATTTAGCTAACAGAGTACGCATGGTACTATGGCATAGGGAAATCCTTGCTTTATAATTTGCGAGTAGAAGGCACACGCTATACCATAAGTTTACTTAGGAATTGGTATAATACAGGTGACTCTTTGGTTCCGACTCAGAAAAAAAATCGAGTGGAAGACACACGCTTTTAGTATGGACCATTAGTTTACTAAGGAAACATAGGCATATTATTGAGTTAGGTTCGGACTTAAAAGATATGCGAGTTCAAGGCACACGCTGTAGGTATAGAAAATTAGTGCACATATGAAACGCTATATGGAATTATTGCTCTGACTACTGATGGGATGTGAGTTAATGCGGGGGAGGGTGGCGGGTCTCCAGTCTTGGCCAGCTGGAATCAAAATGACGGCGAGAATAACAGCGTTGGTTCCACCAGTGTTCTTGGGATGATGCATTGACTTTATAATTTGGAGAGCGTTAGCCGGTTAGCCGGGTTGATGACTATGAGTGGATTGGGACCAAGGACATAAATTGTAGCAAAGAGCCAAACCGTAATTCCACATGTGTTTTTTGGATAATATTTGAGTGTCTGACTCGGTGGTACTCGTTGTGGAACGAAGGAATGCTTCGAGCTTGAATTTAAAGGGTCTTAGAGGCTCGTTCATGCCGTGGTGAGTGGAAAGTAGCAAGGGCTAGAAGTGAACATTTCACCGGTGTTCTCGCTAGATTTTTCGGTTGAGTGGTTTCGTAAGGGTTTGAAAAATACATCGGGAAGAGACCGGGTTCGGGCATGGACTGGATGATTGGACTAAGTTGTATACAGGTGTTTTTCAACTAAATTTATTGTTTATTTTCCTATTTGTTAGTAAAATTGTTTAGGGGGGACAAAAGGGGAATTTGATAGAGCTGTTTGGTGTGGGGGGTTTTCCTGTGATGTTAAATGCATCGTTTGTGGCTGCGTCTCACACTGTGAACATAAAATTAGCCTTAGAATTCAGCTTCTTTAAATGGTCGATATCGGGGATTCTTTTTTTTTTTTCAGCTAGGATTTTGGGTACAGGAATTCGTTGACAAGTCTATTGTTTTGTTTAAATAAATATCGTTCAAGAATTATTTAATATTTAGTTTCTTTATAGTTTTGCATTAACTTATATACGTATTTATCTACAGCATCAGGAGTAATGATTGTAGCATTTTATTATTATTATTTTTTTTTTGCTGTTTATCTGTATAATTTGTGATTTTTTTTTTTATAGCCTTGCTTTTAGTTGTTACTTTGCGAAGCGCATTCAGCGTCTTTGAGAAGGATTTTGGCGTTGCATAAATTATCTTATAAAGGTTTGGAATACAGTGATTTGTGTGGCAAACAAAAGTTGGGTGTCCATGTCTGGGGTATTCAGAATTATCGTTGTCGAAAAAGAATAATAATAAAAGTAATAATAGTAACATCTACAATTTTGTTGGAAACTCCCGCACAACCAGACCTTCGATTTAAACAAAGAAATCGTCTGTTTTTTTTAATTATATTTTTAAACTGAAAATAGAACTCCCAAATTTATATTATTTTCGGCAAGAAAAAGGCGAAAAATCTCAATTTTAAAGACACATGGAAATATAATTTTTTCTTTATACAAGAGTATATTAACAATAAAACTATTTTTTGAGTAATTGTTTGTCAGTATTTATACGTAAACAAAAATAGATAAAGTTGTTTGGGGGCGACTCCGCCCATCCCTTTTTGTGACGTCAATCGAGGAAGACTTCGCCTCGATCGAACATCGACCCCCTCAAACTTGCCTGCATTTACGTTTGTATACACGTGCAAGTAGTGAGATTGTACGTTTCGTTTGGTTATCCAAAAAGGGGATTTTTCTTGCATTTTTCCGGCAAAAATTGCTGCTGGGTGCAGCAAAACGACTAAAGATGGGGTCAGCTGGGTCATTCCACGCCAACTCACCTAAAATTTGACAAAAAATTGACCGTGACCGACTCGGATTTTTTTCTTAATTTTTTTTAAGAATCCACTACAGGTGTTATGAACACACGCCAAAAATTTTCAGCCAATTCTTTTTGGTTTTTAAGATACCACCCCTTCAACAATGTAGCCCTGCCCATTTATTCACCTCAAATGTTGCATCGGTGAGTTTTGGGCAATTTCAGAGGCCCATATCTCAAAATCAAGATAAGACCCCTGATAATTAATATTTATGATGACTGGTGCCCAAATTATCAAAATCTACTGTCACAATGGGTATACAAAATTTACTTTTTGTGTAATGGGTCCCCAAAAATCTAAAATTGTACTGACGTGAGGGACTTTTTGTAAATTTTGAACCCCCCTTGTGCCCACACAAAATGTCAGTTTGCTTTTATATGACATATGGGTAATGTCTATAGGTACATATGAGTGCCCCCAAGCAAGGAAAGACCAATCACAAATTCACTGGGTGTTTGGCAGTGGTGGAAATATGGGCCCAGTGTTGAAAACGTCCAAAATACCCCTTCATTCTATTGGTTTTTTGGAGGCGTGGCAAATTACTCAAGGACTTGACAATTTTTTATCTGCAAACACTGTATCTGGGCTCTGTCTGTAAGAAAATTCATCAAACGTTGTTGGGCGCAATCTGTGAAAATGCGTGCGCGCAATGTGCGAACTGAAGTCTTCCGACACACACAAATCAAATTGCGCGGCTGAGGCACGGTATTTACCATGGGCAGCGCGCCGTATCGATTCCCCCCGTTGGTGTGTGGGCCGTAAAACATATTATAGGCCTATATCCTTTATTAAAAAATAAATAAAAAATAAAAAAATTGCGTCGCGTCCAACAACATCAATTGTGTGGTTTAGGCCATGTTTAAAACTGTAGGCCTATTTCTCAAAAACTAGACTAGGCCCTATCGTGTCTTTTTAACATCACTGAATGGTTCCATCAAAGTTTTGTGCCAAGAATAAAGAGCTTAGTTTAAAAAAATGTATAGGCTAGTCATTGAACAACAAGGATGGAATGATGAGTCGCTCCAATTATTGTCAACAAAATTAAGGAACTGACAATTTTTTTTCTTATTCTTTTGACCTTTGATTTCTAATTAATAGGATACTTTTCCCCTAAAACACCTATCATTGTTATTGCAAAAAAAATATCATAAGGCCTGAGGTAAAATATAAAAAATTTAAATAAAGATTGGTAGAGCGCCGGTACATTAATCCGGAGGTAGTTGGTTCAAATTCCACTCTAGCTAGTACATTTGTTTTGTTCAACCCAAACTCGTTTAAAATTTACCCAGTCAGTTTTCCTTATGGTTTATCATTTGATAAAAAAATTAATAAATAAATTAAAAAGCATCAATAAAAAGGCATAAATAAATAATTAAAAACCCACCAAGATCAAAAAAGGAAGAAAAAGTCCACACAAAATGTAAAAAAATTGTGCCCTCAAAAAACCCAAACAAAAACTAACAAATTTACAAAATTGGCTGGAATTGGGCCTTCCATGGGCCTTCATTATCAAAAAAAAAGTAAAAAACCAGCGCCCCCACCCCTTCCCTCGTCACTGAGCGACGGGCGCCGCTAATTTATAACATGCCGATGTCCTTTTCTTTCATATTCGCCCCCAAAAAAATTAAAAATATAATAAAAAATATTAATAATAAATAAAGATAACAATAAAATAAAATAGATTAATAAAAAAAAATAAAAAATCGCCCCCCCCCCCCCCCCCAAAAGGGTTGGAAGAATAATTCCTTTTACAGGCCTGCCCCTAACAATTGTTTTTGTATCCCCCACCCTCTTTAGAACTGTATAATATAGGCCCTATGATGACGCCTCATTTCTTCAAGCTTGCCTTAATACATGATTCTCACTCGACACGGGGAGAAGCTACATTTTTTTACAAACATTTATTATTTATTTAACATTTATTTACATTGAACATTTTAACTGCGTTACGGTCCTATTTTCTTTGCATGGCCTTGTTCTCTAATAAAAATTAGCGCATGAGGTCCTTATGTAAATCCTGTAAATAGGCCTATATCGAGTACGGGGATACTATCAAAAAGATGCTGTGTTTTTCGTGATCTCACACACATGATCTCATTTCATGACGACGCGCTTGAACACGGCCTCATGCATGATTTTACTCTTGAAAATATATTGTGCTTTCTCAGCTTTGATTTTAGGTGAACAAAACACTTCGGATTTATCACGGAGTCTTTCTCACCCGAGCGAGGCATGGGCGCCGCCATGTTTGTTTTGGGGCGTTACATGACGTGTGACCTAGGATGTGATTGGCGAATTTAGATCACATGGTGGTGTCTGTGCGCAGGTATTTCAAATAAAATGTAACGAGCCGACGTATCACAACCGTAAACAGTGTTCGATCGCTGTCGATTATCTAGTGCAATGTTTGGTCGATAAATTCTCAAATTTGACTGGCGTTTTTGTGGAGAACTTTCGGAATCGGAATCTCCAGCAATTACTCTGTTAAAAACTGTAGAGTTATCTTAGACCCACAGGGGTCGGAACGGGACGACAAGATACAGTTTACCCTGTATGTGTGTATGGCCTAGCCCTGGGTCCTCACATTGATCACAGATTGTGCCTACAACTAGCTCAGCTGTCCAGTCCACGCTTTGAAGTAGAAATACATGTACAATATTATAAAAACTCCAATAGTACAAGTGGTAAAAGATTAGGTAACCGAGAAACTCTAAAAAGAAAAGTCGATTGTTTCATTTGATCGACGGCCAGTTAGTTGCCATTGACTGGCACAAAGCAATGACCTGCGATGGGCCAAACGTTTACTTCCGGGTGTTTACGTGCATGAAGGTGAAAATAGAAACGGCACAAAAATACCCTTTTTATGACAATCTATAGTGTTCACACGGGCTCGATGAGGCCTATTCCTATTCTACATTTCGAACTTAAATTAACTACACGATAAAGCTTACCTCTAGAGACAATAAATCACATCAAATGATCGTAATACATCCACGGTGTAAAACATAAATAAAGCATGGCTGGTGGCCATTTTGAATATCGCGTCATGGCATCAAGCCGTCGAGTACCCCAACTCTTCTATATGTTTATCTGGTGTTAGGTGGTAATCAGGTACCTGTCGTTTTCTTTGGCTGGTTCCAATCACCTTGGCTTGTCGAAGACCACAGGGTTACGCAACTGGCTCCCGCAAGGTCTCGCCGGTAATGAACAGAAATGCGGTAGTTTTCTGGGATGTGGCTAGACTTGTTGACAAGTCGTTAATGATGGTCGCGGTGGGTCGAGTCGCGTGAGGTGCTGCAGCATAATAAAGAATGCTCTCGCGAGATCACTGCTCTCGCGCGAAGTTGCTGGCTGCCGACTCTTCGTCATTAACGACTTGTGAAACCCGCCGGCGGTACATATTCATTTATTCATGTACGGACACAGTGTACATTACGGTTGCTGTAGCGACGATCATGAAGACGAGTCCATTTTATCTAAGGGTAGTACTAATTTTAGTTACTGTAAATGTACTGAATGCTTGCGCTTGAGACATCTGTGGGTGTATTTTGTGGGTGTTAACTCCTTCATTAATTTAGTAACTAAAGAAATAAAGTAAACTTATCTTAAAATTCATTATTATAATAATTGTTTAAGATGTGTGTTTTGCCTCATAAAAATAAATAATGCCTACCGTGAATAGTTTCTGATACGCTCCAATCATTTAACCCGATGTGTTCTACAGTAATTGTGTTATAAGTGTGTATAAACAACATACACGGAAACCAGTCAACTCGCCCCCCTAGCAAAGTCGCCAATTTCAAAAAACACATGTACAAAGTCACCAACTACAAAGTCGCCCCTAGCAAAGTCGCCCCCTGACAACAAACTCGTCCCCTCTCATAGTCGCCCCTCACAAGGGAATTTAACAAATTTGTGTGATTGGACTACAGGGCTTCGAAAGCTATCTTAAGGGAACAAAAGCTAGCTATCTTAAAGGAACGAAAGAGGAATTTTGGGGAACAAAATCTCATTGCGAAGGAACGGGAGCGTATATTAAGGGAACGAAAGCATATTTCGGACGAATGAACGTATGTTTCGGGCAACTAATTCAAAGTCGTATTTTGATGAATCGAAAGCTTGTTTTCAGGGAAAGAAATCTCCTTTCGGTGGAAAAAATAATTTTTATTGAACGAAAGCATATTTAGAGCGAACAAAATTATATTTTGTGCGAACAAAATCATATTTCGAGGAAACGAATGCGTATCTTTCAGGGAACAAACGCGTATTTATGGGTAACAAAATCGTATTTCGGGTGAAAGAAGGCGTGTTCGAGGGAACAAAAACGTATTTTCTAGGAAAAATCTATTTTGCTACCTAGAAAAACACAACTTTGTTTACAAATTTAAAAAAATTAAATTTTATGTGACAACATTATATTTTGATTGAATTAAATAATATTTTGAGGAAACTACTTGACTTTGTTGGAATTTTGTGTGTCGAGAGTGGAAAAAGAAATTCAGAGTGAGAATTTTTTTTCACATTTTAATTTTAAATTTATTTTTCACCTTCAGGGGCTCTGGTTTTGTGCGATTTTTTTTTTGGGGTGGGGGCTCGTTTTTGTCTCACAAATTGTTTAACTTAATTGCACCGTCAATATAAGAGTGGTTTTCCTATTTATTGACATAAATCTTATTTAATTTCCAAATCGGGGGAAAGGAACGTACACCGAACATTGAAACGTAACGATTTTAAAACAGCGGATTCGATCAGCGAGGTTTACCGACTAACAAACCCGCAATGACAAGGTAGTTGGTGGTCTGGCTCCCTACCCCCTCCCACATGTTCATGAGCTTCCAGGTACAGCTATCTCTTGGCATGCTAGCTAGCTAGGGCCGGGTAGGGGTTTCCGTCGTGCTGAGCCCCGGCCGAGAGAAACTCTGCGCGCCATGGCATGCAGCTACACGATTTGCCCGTGTGTTTTACGTCATGTCCCCACACGCTGTGCACTGTCAAACACGCTCGGACTCTCTGAAATAAAATCTTACGTTCGATTTTTTGTAATTATTTACAAGTTGTACCCATAATTTGAATACGTATTTTCTTGTGTCAAAATATTTATGAACACAATCACTCTCACCACTCAGTGTTTGGTTTTGATCGTGCATGATCAAAGCAACATAAAACTCCATCCAGTACAGGATTTGATGTTTAATATTCATCTACTGTTTGAATATTCATAGATATAACGAAATTGACCAATCAGATGCGTCCGTACAAATTCGGCTGAAGTGCCCATAGGCCGTGCACAAACCGCCAGCGGGTTTCACAAGTCGGTAAATGCGACCAGTCGTGAGAGCAGTAATCTCGCACAGAGCAGCCCTCTCGCGGGTTATTGCGAGAAAGCCGTTCCGCTATCACCGCGACAGACATTTAACGACTTGTCCACAAGTCTAGGATGTGGCTCGTTGGACACGACTACAAAATCAAAATGTGGGGCGGGAGCTCGATTTGAGGGTAGGGGAGATTGGCTTACAGTATAAAAATCATCATGCTGGGGAATGGCTAGCTGGATGGGTAGGTTGATGTAATTTAACTGTAGAGTGGAATTGAAATGAAGAAACAGTAATAGATATAAGTTAAAAATATATATCAAATTATAGGTAGTGTGTTTTTTGTATTTAAAGTTTAATAAATGATGGCTTATTAACGTTTGCCATAGGCCCCAGTCCTACCCAGTTTAATCATGCCAATCTCCAGCTAGCCACACCCAGGCATAATGACTACTAGTCCATCTCCCTACCCACCCCATCAGCTCATCCCACTGGATGACTGACCGTCTTCATCCCAACACCCCAGCCCATAGCCCAAGTCCTCCGCCCAGTATTATCATCCCATTCCAAGCCAACCTACCATCACAATTCACACCAAGCCGTCCAACATTTTGTATTATAAAAACAATTTAGCCTAATAACAATTATTAACTCACCTCAAACTACTAGGGACATTCCTCTTTTCTCAAAAATAAGAAGATTAGTCCGTTGCAAACATAGGACGTAATAATTGATGATTAGGCCAATTTTAAACTAAATTAAATACTACGAACCTAAATAACACGGGAAAATTAGCTGTTTTCGCAAATTTTTTATTCAACTAATGAAATATACAAGACTTTAAAGAAATAACACAAATGTGTACAATGAAGGAAGGAAAGGGAAAACATACAATCGGGTTTCCCGTCCCCCTCTTTGAGAAACGTTACCTTCCCAAATCCTGTTGTGTGTTTTCTTTTTTAACCGGGGATAATGCCGATGTGATATGAAAACTAACTGGTGATCACAACAACTACATGCTTGTATAGAGTCAAGCTTACATAGCTTATAATGCAGGCTTTATTTGGGGAAATATTGATAATTGATGACACTAGGCCAAAAATTGGAAACTTGGGGTCTAATAATAATATTAATATTTAACATTTATATTGCGCCCCTTACATACAAAATGATCAAAGGCGCAGCACATGTTAAAAAGCACAGATGGAAGAAAAATGCAAGAAAAGGGACTGATTACAGGCCAGTGCCCAAAACAAAAGTATGGGGCTACGTCTGTCCCGCCAACAGAGAACTAAAAGTTACTTATTACATAGGCCTATCCCTGCTGGCATCGGTAATGTGTTGACCCTTTCAGGAGACAGGCGCCTCTAGCCCTATATATGCAAACAATCTAAACTAACTGGCAAGGCGACCATAGAAGAAGACAAACAAAAGACACAAAAGAATAAAACACACTAAAAAGCGGCTTTAAAAAGATGGGTTTTTATATTACATTTAAAAGAGGTAAGTTTCTGGTCGTTACGTAAATGCAACGGTAGCGCATTCCAAAGCTTAGGGGCTGCCCTATAGACGATGTGACCTCTGTTTACATTCAAACCGCCCTCTGTTGACAAGTCTGTTGTCCAAGTCATGTTCCGCCGGGCAAAAAGACGCGTAGTCATGGTAATATTGCGTGTACTTTCTAGCTGACTGTCAAGTACACAAAGGTTTTGCCCGGCGACATGCGCGCGCATCATGTTATGATTTTCAAATGACGTCAGAGGTCACATCGTCTATAGGCCCTAGGCCTAAGGCCAGCATTTTTATCAAATTGTTTGACATTTTTAAGTTGCGATTTGAAGCTCTAAAACGATTGCAGTAATTAGCTGTGTACCGATGCCCTTTTACATAGCTTGATCCACCCAGGAAGCTTTATTTTGGAAGATATTAAAGGCACTGGACACGTTTGGTAATTGTCGAAGACCAGTATTCTCACTTGGTGTATCCCAACATATGCATAAAATAACAAACCTGTGAAAATTTGGGCTCAATTGGTCATCGAATTTGCAAGAGAATAATGAAAGAAAAAACACCCTTGTTGCATTACTTTGTGTGCTTTCATATGCATAATAAAAGGCCTCAGCAAGAAGTCTTTTATTATTTAAGTGAGAAATTACCTCTTTCTCAAAAACTACGTTACTTCAGAGGGAGCCGTTTCTCACAATGTTTTATACTATCAACAGCTCTCCGTTGCTCGTTACCAAGTAATTTTTTATGCTAACAATTATTTTGAGTAATTACCATAAGTGTCTAGGGCCTTTAATACTTGAAAAACAGGCCAAACTGAAAAAGTCCGGCTTTTTAATCAAATTTTTGCGATTTTTAAAGTTTCAATTTTAGGCTCTAACTTGATGCAGTATGCTCTACTGATGCAACTGTCATTATTAAATATTAGGCATTGTATGATCACATCCCAATATCCGACACATCTCAATATCCGATCATTCGAGTTACTTAAGGAGTACATGTTCAGTTGAAGAGAACATGACTAATATAGTTCATCAGTTTTGGCTCATATTTGAGGTAAAAGTACCGAGTACATGGTTGAAGAGAACATGGCCAATAACCCCCATGGGACCATGGAGTGGGGGAGTGGGAAATGACATTCCAGAGAATTATTCGCCAATTAAGGAGGTCTGGGCTTGAATGATGGAGCACACTCCCTGAAATCAGGCTGAAATTCAAGGAGGCCAGTCAATAGTCTCGAGATTCTTTGTTCAGAATTGAAATTCCCTCAAAGCTAGGTGAAAGAGAAATAATTCCTTGAATTTCAGCCAAAACCTGCACAATTCACTGAGATTTCACGGTTGATTCACACCAAAGATTTTCATAGTGTAACACTGTCTCAAATTCCATGACCATAACCCTTACAATCCTACCCTGTTCAACCCTAACCTTAACATTTTAAACCCTAACCCCCCAACATAACCCTAACCTTAACAAGACACCTAGCCCTCACCACCGTTAACAACATTGGAACATCACTGTGATGTACACTGTACCCCTAGTGATTTTTTGACAAAAAATGCTGGACTTACACATTGTAAAACTTTCAATATTTGACCCACTAGACTTACTTGATGTAAATTTCTCCTAAAAATTAAAGATTGCAGGGTGAATTTTTTTTTACAAATACTGAACTTACCCCTTATGATTTTTGAAGAAAATTTGTAGCAAATTGCTTGATTTATAACCTTGATGATTTTTTCAATTTTTAGGATAAATTTGATATAATTATTTGATTACAAAAACAAGACTTACCCCTCGTATTTTTTCAATTTTTGACTAAAACAAAATAACTACACATCAATCACATGGTTTGATACATTGTCCCACTGAAATATTTATTTGTTAAAAATATTAGCAGTACTTGCAAAATAATGACAAGTCGAAGATCTGTAAACAGTAAACTGGAAAAACACTTATAAATTTCAAAAGAGAAACAAAATTATTACCAAGCTAACTACACAGTACACTACGACACACGATACAAGCTTCACATACACTTCTGGAATATTCAAACGGTTGAATTAAGTACATATCAATCTTGTAAATATGCAAATTTCTTATAAAATAACATTTGTCAATTTGGTTTCCCACATTTTAATTTTGTAATACAATTATCAAAGACACTGCCTCCCCTTATTCTCCCCGCCAAAATGAGATCAAACAAAAACTGTTTTAACAATAAAATGGCTTAATCTATGGTCTTTGTTGAAGCTAGCCACTATCCCAAATGAAAATGTATAGTTTCACCACTGGGGTTGAAACCATGGTAATCAAGATGGCTGACTGGTCAAAATAGACCCACACTTGAGGCCAAATTTCATGAAACATTTTAGCATAAAATAATGCTTAAAAGCCGGTTGACAGTATGAAGGCAACCATTATATCAAAGCAATTTACATTACGTGGTAATTTAGCTGGTAACCAGCTTCTATGCTGAAAACAAGAATTTTCTGAGCCTCGGAATTTTGTGTGCGTGGAAAGATCAAACTTGGCGCAGGAGAATCATTTCAACATTTAACTTTGGTGAACTCTTCAAAAAAATGGTTTCCAATTAAGTCAGACCCGAGTCCGATTTCACAAAGCACTATAGTACGACTCATCTTGAAATGAGAATTTGTAACATTGGTACGACGATTTAAACTTGATTGTAAGATCGTTTCATTGGCCACTTATCAAAACCAATCTTAGCTCTTTGTGAAGTCAGGTACAGGAACACCATAAAGATAAAATGGTTGGAACAAGTGTTTCTACAATCTCAAGTTAACTACTATTTACAATTTGATGTCAGCAATCACTTAATGATGAATAGTTTCTCAATCAATTTTACACAAAGATGTCATTTACACATGAAGATTATGCAGATTTAGATAACAAATTTCAATAATCAAGATTCATGATTTGTGACACAGTGCTTATTAGTCCCTTTTCAGGTGTCTTGTTTTTGTTGGGAATTTTTCTTCTTCCTTGTTTAAGACAAAATGGGCAAAGTTTCAGAAGCAATTGCATAGAATTCCAAGGCAGGACTGATGTACCAGCCAAACTGCTTTTTGATGAGTCAATGGTTAAAGTTGGTTTCCTCAATTGTAGATCTAGTTTAGGAACACAGTGTTCTCTGTAAATCTGGTTACCATTTTTAACTCCACATAGCAAAGCTGCATAAACTTCAATCTACGTACTAAACAAACAATCTTAATAGGCATCCCAAATTGTTGACGTCTCCTACAATAGTACTTTTTAACACCCTCTCAGCACAAACATTTCTTGCGGAATCCTGGCACAACCCTTTCAACCTTCTTCTCAGGTAAAACTCTGTACTACCATGTTAAAGATGACAACTTTGGTCAACCCCTAATAAAACACTAAACAACCCAAACAACTCTCCCATTTACAAAATGTATCACTTGTACGTATTTAAAACAATTTAAAGGTATATAAAAATATTTCATGTGAAAGCAAAATACAAATACATTATTTTTATTGAATGGCTGTGTAGAAAAACGTTCAAAAATAAATGGTTTTTTGTACTGTTTTTAAAATTTGAATTGGTATTTACAGATTTGCATCACATTGAATGTTATACAAAAAGGAATGTTTCAATGATCAGACTGATATGTATGCAATGTTCGTTAAGCGAAAAAACAAAATTTAGCCAATGAATACATTAATTTTTGAACACACTATGAATATATTAATAAGTGACGCTTCATACCAAAACCAGGCACTTCTAGTAAAAACTCATAACTGGGTATCATTTATTTGCTCATCAACCAGATGAGAATAAAAGCTTTCAAATAACACAGAATTTAAGGTAAGTCTTTCTCAACATATAGAGCGTTTAATAGCAAAGTATACTTTTGGTTTTTGGAACCGTTCGATTGTTTTAATTGTAGATATAAATGAAAATTTCATTTCAGTAGGTGGTAGCGTTTTTGAGATATCGCCGAAAATCCAAAGCGGATACATCCACGCAGGAAGAATAATCCGTAATTGGAATACACAATCTGAGAAACGTATCTGACAATAGCGTTTCTCAGAATCAAATTTTGTGGGATAAAAACTGATATCGTTTTTTTCGGAACCACATTACTTTGAAGTGAAGTTATTCTCAAAATGCTTTATTCTACCGAAAGCTGCTGTTCTTCTAACGAAGTAAGCTTTTATTGCCATTAATTTTCAGAGTGATATACCTTCCCTTTAAGACGTCATATCACAATAATATCAAAAGGCTAACATTTCAGTTGTCTTCATTTCTAATACCATTTCATTATTTTCGAGAAGTTCTTGATTTTGGTGTGGGGCGAGGTCACATGTCACCCCCCTAATCTTACTAAATAACATCTTTTACTTTGAATATTTTCTGAACACTTTCTTAAGATGTTCTTATTGGAAGGCAATTCCCATCTTTCAGGGGTTTTGTTTGTTTCTTTCTTACGGAGGACTTGTCCTCAATAATGAAGCTCTTACCTCTATATACTGTGTATAAATTGTATAAGCAGATTAATAAAAAAAAGTACTACATGACAAACAGAAAACTCCACCATACATACATACCCCCTTATGTTAGGTATGACAACTATAATGTTAGGTAGGACAACTATTATGTTAGGTAGGACAACTATAATGTTTAAAAAGTACTGCTACATGTATTTAAAAAAGTGTATACAAAATTGATGTGTGCATGGATTGATGGATTCTGCTAGGTCCACCATTACGATAACGATGCCTTCCTAGCTTATCTGGTGGATGACATTGTGAATTGAAAGAGAGGCTCCAAGGTCAAATTCGGTTTTGTGATGCACTTATTTCCCCAATAAATTGAATCCTCATGAAAACAGGAGAACAAATCACGTCTCCGAGCTCACGTTCAAGAAGGTAAAACTCTCTTTCTTAGCGAAATTTGAAACATGACGTAATTGGACAGCCAAACAAAAATGGGTCTCTACACTCCAAAGTGATATTTTTGTGCCAATCAAAAGGTCAAATTCAATGCGGTTTTTAAATGAATATCATCAACATTCGGGAATGAACTGAACACTGACTGTACAAAAATGCACAGACCATATATTTGAAATGTGATGTCATTAAATGCTTTTGAATTTTTGACAAAATTGAAGGGTATCAAATACTATGGCATTTTACACTGTAACATGTGGCTAGAGACTTGTTATTTTTTTTCACGTTTTCCTAAGAGACTCTTTTGAATATGAAAGGATGTTAAAACGGAATCTTAAAAAGGATCTTAAATGTGACCTTGAAAACCCTCTTTAATACAAGAGCCAGTTGGATTACCTTCACCCATTTGCCTAGACTGCCATCATTAGCAAATGGTAGAGGGGTTCAGAATGATGTTAACAAAACACTAACAAGCTATTATCGGTGCTGATACTTTTTTCAAGAAGCGATCAAATTTTCAATTGAACGCCCCAAATTATGACTGTGAAAATATCCACCATGACATACGCTTCAAACGCTGAGCGTCTAATCTTTTGTGACTAAGCCTTTGGTATCCCCCTCACCTTCAGCTGGGCTGAAGGATTTTTGTAGCCGCAGGTCGAGTTCCTCCTCATGCGGGAGTCCAGTCTTCACTGGAAGAGGACCGGCCTGGTCGCCACCAAGAGCTACTTTCGTGGGTAAGGCGCCAGCTTGGTCCCCATTACCCACTGCCTGAAGGGTTGGTGTTTGGATGCTGGTTGCATAGACAGGATTATCAAAGTGGTTGTTCCCTTCAATGTCCTTTAAAACAAAAATGTAAACAATTATTAGCACATTTGGTTAAGTTCCTTGACAGGATATGACTGTGCAGCTGAATTGAAATGTAGGACAGTCAGACAATCTCTGGATCCTGTGGAATGCTCTGCCATTGAATCTCACGTTTTTTTAAATGTAAGAAAAAAAAAAAACTAAGTCTAATGGGATTGTTCTTTGTGTCGTTTTGTTTTCCGTTTGTTTTACTTCCATGGTCGCCTTGCTAGTTAGTATATATTCACATCAGGAAGGGTTAGAGGTGTCTATCTACTGAAAAGATCAAAACATTACAGATGCAAGCAAAGGGGAGGGGAGGGTCTTATAAAAAGTAACTATAGTCTTCTGATGTGGTTTGGGCACTGTCCTGGTGACCAGTCTTTTTTCTTCTTCTGTTGGACTGCCGGAACGTTCTATTAGAACCTTAAAGCTACTAATGTGCGTGTAGGATTTCTCCTGTACTTCAGCACAATGATGCTCCAGAGTCCAATGGATTGCCGGTGCGTGCCCACAGGAGTGTTCTTTTGCGCATACCCATGATGTGGTTTGGGCACTGGCCTGATGACCGGTCTTTTTTTTCTGTTGGACCACCGGAACGTTCTATCAGAACCTTAAAGCTACTAATGGGCGTATTAAATTGTGTAGGATTTCTCCCATACTTTGGCACAATGATGCAGCCCAACGGAATGTTCCAGAGTCCGATGGATTGCCGGCCCGTGCCCACAGGAGCGTTCCTTTGCGCCTAGATGTGCCCCACTCCCTAAAGCTGAAACCAAGAGGTGATTAAGCTTACCCCATCCGTGGCAGGAGCCTGACCTGGCATCTCAATGTTGGTTCCTCCACGATAGCTTACGCTGCTACCTATCTCCGGCTTGCCATTCCTTTAAAATAAACAAATAATCATAAACAGACGTTTTAAAAAACACTCGATGGAAACGATAATGAAAATAATAATAATAATAATAGTGGCTTCTTATATAACGCTCATATTTTTCACTCAGTGATGCTCAAGGCGCTTCAACAGTCAGTATTTTCCTGCAAGGTATGTGGAGCTATATTTTGAAGAATGTGACCTATTTCCTATACATTGCACCATGTAATGGCTTACAAGGTGTTGTGGGGCAATATGCAGCCAATCAAACCAAGAACACCGGGGCGAACCCCTTCTCTTTATGATAAACTGGGTTCTTTTACGTGCATTACACAACACACAGGACCAACGGCTTTACATCCCATCTGAAGGACGCAGCAATAATGGTTAAATGTCTTGCCTAAGAACACAAGTGTCATGACCGGGACTCGAACCCACACTCTGCTGAACAGAAACACCAGAGCTTGAGTCAGGTGCTCTTATCCGCTCGGCCACAATACCCCAATAACATCATAAATCTCCAGCCACAGCAAATAAAAAACACGGCGGCTAGGATTGTCACACTCACCAAATCTAGGGAACATATCACATCAGTGCCCAATTTCATGGCTCTGCTTTATACCGTAAGCAAAGAATCCGCGCTTACGGAAGCAGGGAATTCCGGGCTTACGTCATGCGTATTTCATAGGTTAGCATGGAATTTTTGCTTGTGCGCTTTCATAGTCCACGTTACTAGGCATTCTACGCTTACACAGCTAGCACAGAAATTTGGTGCTTGCTTGGTTAGCGAAGAATGGTGATTGCAAGCAAAGAATTCGGCTGTAAAGTGTAAGCAGAGCTATGAAATTGGGCCCTGTACTAATTGACCTATACACTGGATTCCAGTTAGACAGAACATTTATGAGCATGCTCAGAACAACACTAGTCTGCTGCCACCTAGTGTTCAAAAGTCTCCCATTGACAAACCTATGTGGAAGAGATTCATGAATCTGTTTTAGTCTACTTTGGGCAATTTTTTCGTGAGAACTACATACTTTGATCGACGGCGGTAGAAAATAAATCCAACAACCGCAGCAATGACGATCAGGATAATGATGATGATAGGAGCTGCCACCGCACCGCCCGCTGAAAATATAAACATACATTATTCATTAATATTCAAATTCTGGGTTGGACTTGGTAACAAAGTCATACATTACTAATACTCAAATCATGGCTGGAAATCATTGAACAAAGCCACGCATTATTCAGTAATATTCAAATCTTGGCTGGAAATATCGTACAGAACATGCATTATTCAGTAATATCCAAATTAAATGTATGGGTTGTACTCAGGAACAAAGTCATACATTCATATTTATTCCAATCATGGCTGGAAATCATTGAACAAACCATGCATTATTCAGTTATATTCAAATCATGGCTGGAAATCATTGCACAGAGGCATGCATTGTTTATTTAGTAATATTTAAACTATTTGAGGTATCTAGGGGTTTTTTCCCTCCAGATTTCCTTTTTTATGAAAGGATAACATGCTTCTGAGCAACAGCAATTTAGTTTACTTTTGTTTTATAATTCTCCGATTTGCCTTGTATTAAATTGTTTTTTCTTGTATTGTCGAGGACGAATAAATAATAATAACAACAATAATGTAACACCCCCCCCCAAACAAACAAAGTTAATAATAATAATAATAATACTAGAAGCTTCTTTACCTGGACCACCCGTGTATGCAGATCTTGTCGAGCAAGTGTCACCTTCAAATCCTGCTGAACACCTAGAATTATAACAGGAAACATTATTCTTTTAAAGTTTTCACTTTATTTATGATCATTTTACACAGTAATACAGGCCTAACATATAAACACAACCTAGGTTATCATTGGCTGTGGTTGGCTTCAATGATAGTAACAAAGTACAGTGGGCAAAAGCAATAATCTAGCCATTAGCCACAGCCATGCCATTACACATGAACACAGTCTGGTTGTCTTTGGATGCGGCTATCGGCTGCTGGCTTCAGTGATGAAGTACAGTGGGCAAAAGCAATAATCTAGCCATTAGCCACAGCCATGCCATTACACATGAACACAGTCTGGTTGTCTTTAACTGTGGCTATCGGCTGCTGGCTTCAGTGATGAAGTACAAATAATGATAATTTGTGAGTCTAATTATCCTTACTTGCAGCTGAGAAGCTGAATTACAAGGAAAGCAGCTACAACAAGTCCGAGCTGCAGGCATGCAAGGGCGTCTTTTTGGCACCCAGCCACATCAACCCTTCCATGACCACTGAGCACAGCCAGAGATCGAAAGTGTTTAATTTTTCCGGAGGTAGGAAAAACCTGAGGGCCTGGAGAAAAATCCTTGTAGCATAGGGGAGAACCAACGCACGACTCTACTCACATATGGCCTTAGCCGGGAATCGAACCAGTGCCACATTGGTGAGAGGCGAGCGCTTTACGCACAACACCACCCATGCCATCCAAATAGGTAGCTGCTGCTAGCAATTCAAACTGCCTCTAGCCATCGGGCTAGCTCGGTGGTCTAGTGGTAAGACATCTGCTCTAGCAATGCAAAAGTCGTGGGTTCACTAAACCCACACGAGTGGTTTGCCTGTGGATTTTCTTTTTCACAGAACCCGGGTAAGTTCTGAGTATACAGTGCTTAACACACATCGGTGTAAGGGTAAAAACCAAATTATAAATGGGCAGAAAACAATCAGCCGAAACCATAACACAAACACAGCATTGGTTCATTGGCTGTGGCTATCAGCTGCTGTCTTCAGTGACAGTGATGAAGCAGCAATCTAGCCATTAGCCAAAGCCATCCCATGAACCCAGCCGTGGTTGTCTTCGGTAATACTGGCTACAGTTGCAGGGATGAAGTAACCTACCCTTAAGTCAAAGCCAAAAGCCATTGTACACTTACTGGCATTTTTCTTTTTCGATGCACGTCCCGCCATTCTCACATTTGCAATCTGGAAGGCCGGGTATAGTGATAGGTGATACGCTAGCTGAAACAGTCAAACATAAGAAAATCATCCACTGTAATTAATTGGCTCAGTAAAGAATTAAACTTGTGTAGTATACTTTGAACCAAATATATGTTGTTGTTTTGGGTTTCTTAATTACCAGAATACAATATTACAAGGAGTTAATGATTCCCAAGTCGTGCTCACCACTCATGCAGTTGGTTTCACTGCCGGACTTGAAGTCGTCATCATTCGGACAGGCACATTTGTAGCCTTTGGTCACACGGTTATCTGCTACAGTTGGCATCAGCAGACACAGATGACTACAGGGGTTATCCTTACACTTGCCTTCCACTGTAAAAAAGAAACCAACAAATTAGGGTGGGGGTAAACCCTCTCATTATCAAATTATTTTGACATAAACAAACCGCTAATGACCAAAATTGTTTAGCCACTCAAACCTAAAGCCCATTCTCTTAGATATCAGCTCTGCTGACTCAGAGCCCATTTTTATTAACTCAATTGTCAAACTGAAAAATTCATTTCAGAGCCAACTAAGTAAAGAAAACTCTTGCTTTTTAAATTCTCGTTCATAGAATACAAAAGCAAAGAGATCGCTAAACAAACAGCCAGGTTCTCCAACTTACTTCCTTAAATAAAAACAAGATTCTAAAACACTTTTTTGTACTAAGGCATATGGTGTTCAGTAAGTGTTTGGCATTACAGATCGTTCCACTCCATTTTAAAAGAATTGCAAAATAGCAATGTATTCTATTTTACCACCATTGGAGAGATTCAATCTTTCTCTTTCCTACCTTTGTAAGCTTGGGTTCGGAAGATGGACATGGATAAAACTACAAATGGCCTTTGTGCTCAGGCCAGAGTTTTTAGGGTGCATGTGTGTGTGTGAGTAGGTTTACATCTTCAAACCAGGGACCTATAGCAAAAGAGGCCCAATAGGTCCACGGTTCGGGAAAGGTCCACGGTTGGAAAACGTGTACAAAACCAATGGGAGCTGTTGCAAAAAAGTTAGAGTATAAACAAAAGAGGGACAATGAGGTCCACGATTGCAGGCGTATACACACTTGGGTGTGTGTGGGTAGGTAGGCATACCCAGAGCTGTGGGGACTTTTATACAATGGAACAAAGGTCCCCACAACGTTTTTCTTTGTTAAACTGGGTCCCCACAACAAGATTCTTTAGAAAAGGGAATAATAGAACAACATTAGGAAATCCCCACAAGGATGTGTGCAAAAGTATGTGTGTAAGCTTGGTCAACTAAAGTCGCCAAGAGGGGGTATGAGTACAGTTGACTAAAGTCACCTATGGTAATAGAAAAGGGGTATGATAAGTGCAGCCTATGGTAAGGTAAGAGTTAATCATGGCTTCTGATCCTGTCTCAAAGGGGGGGGGGTCTAATTATAACTGTCTACTTTGGTTTTTCAGAATGTTAACACAGGGGATGTAAGCAGACTTGCAAGGTAATTCCATAGTTCGTAGAATCTGCACACAAGTTCAGAACTTTGTAAACTATGGAAAAGTACCAAGAATGTCTGCTCCCATCGAAACTTTTTTTAAAAATGATTATCAAAAACTTTCTGTCTGACTTCAACTTTTCAAGATTGACTGATTTCAGAAATGTACCATTTCTCCAACAATTTATACTTACAGTCTTTTTGATATCTCTTCTCGTGGTACACAACAACTCCTCCAGGTAGGTAGGCTCGTTCCACTAGGGTGGTTGGTACCCCTCTACCGAGCTTGTCTAGCGTCTTTATCTTACCACTGATGCCGGTTCGCTCCGTAGTAAAATGAAGAAGTGTCTCAAACACATCCAGAGAAAATGGATTCTCCAAATCTATGAGGAAACGAAAACGTGTTATCAACAATTCCTGAAGTTGGACTTTCATCTGAGTGAGGAAAAGTGCTTCCACCACAAGATAATAATGCTGTTGTGATTGTGTTGCTGCATTGGAAGTTTTTTCCCTGGAGCTGTGGCGTACTGAGCTGTAAAGCTCAGACAAAGCTCCGCAAATCGTTGAAGTGCTCAAATCGCTTCCCTTACACATAATAACTATCAATGAGCATTACATTAGTGGCCTGGTCATTGGGCCAATAACAATCCTGTAATCTTTCACAGCTCCCTGTGGAGTATACAGCCCTGGGCAGCAGTAGAATAAATAGCAAGACAAGTTCTCAAAGAACAAAATCTAGTAGATATACACATGCTGTTACCGCAAACCAAATATACAACGTTTGTTATGTTCCACCAACTAAGAACAAATAACCACCAGCAATGTGACTATTCACAAGAACTTTGGTTGCCGTTTTGTGATAGCCCTTGGGCCAACATGAACCTGTTACTTGAGTCTCAAATGTTCCTTTGCATGTGACATCCTGTGCCAACGCTAATTGTGCTTTGATTTTGGTGCAGACTTATGAAAGTCTGGGTAAGACAGGAAGAAGAATTCTATCTGATCCTCACATCTCAAAAGGGGGACAGTTCGAAGTAAAAAAGTAACAATTTGTTAAAATAGATCACTTTAAAAAACCTACCGTCCGAAGATTTGAGGACTTTCCGTTGCTCCCCGTTCCAGCGCATCGATTCAATCACATTGTCTTTGTTGTCACAAAAGTAGACGGTGTCGTAGTTGGCAAAGTCTATCGTGATACCAGTGGGTTTAGAAATACGCTCAGATACCAAGATTGTACGACCCTCTCCGTTCATCCAGCTCATCTCAATCTTGGGCTCGTCACCAGTGTCAGTCCAGTACATCACACTGTTAAATCAAAACATTAGTTGCAAGGTTTAATGCAACACTATTTGCATATGTATCATTGTGTCAGTGCAAAAAACAAGAATTCCTTTAAATAGTATATTTAATCTCCCGATATGCAGCATAGTGCTTCTTGGCTTATACGGACCTCAGTGCCACCAAATTGTCAATTTGCATTTCGTAATGTACACTTAATATACCATTTCAAAATATATGAACTAATTGATTGATTGATTGATTGATTGATTGATTGGTTGATTGATTGATTGATTGGTTGATTGGTTGATTGGTTGGTTGATTGGTTGATTGGTTGATTGGTTGATTGGTTGATTGGTTGATTGGTTGATTGATTGGTTGATTGGTTGATTGGTTGATTGGTTGATTGATTGATTGATTGATTGATTGGTTGATTGATTGGTTGGTTGATTGGTTGATTGGTTGGTTGGTTGGTTGGTTGATTGGTTGATTGGTTGATTGGTTGATTGGTTGATTGGTTGATTGGTTGATTGATTGATTATCAGTGTCAAAGTTCTCGAGACTGGTCTCGGTATCAACACCCAATTTGGTGAAAATAAAGAAAATTGGCATTGAATTTTTTTGTTTTTTGTTTTCAGTACAGATTTGTTTGATGTCTTGGTCTTGATCTCCGTCTTTGTCTCGGTATTGGTCACAGACATTTCGGTCTCGAAGGAGAAGTCTCTAGTCACTAGTCACTAGACGGGGAGGTATTGCTCATGGTCTCAAGACTTTCTGGTCTCAAGTACAACACTGTTAATGAATACTAATACAGTTTATGACAATGGAAGACTTTATGATGCTACGTGGTACCAGAAACACTACCATCTTCAAGAACAATGAATTCACCTGGTGTGTTTGTATATAGCCACCTCACAGCCCCAAAGTCCCTCGCTGTTTCTCATCCTCAACAACACCCCTTTAATATTATTGGACTCACCCACGATGAGGATTGACAGCAATGGCGGTTGGCTCGTCCAGATCGGTTGTGATCAAATTCTTGACATAGCGACCATCAACTTTAGAGACAGCAACCCTAGGGCCAGTGAACAGAGCATCCCGTCTGGATCGTCCTGATGTAGGTACCTTGTCCCCATAGTCCAACCAATAAACATTTCTATACAAAAACAAAAAACATTCTGTGAATTGAGGTACCTTCTAATCTTGACAACTATATCCAAGGTTTTGCACAATCGCACTTTCTATGGGTACGTTCAGACAAGGAGTTAAATTGACCCTTAATCCATAAGTGTTAAAATAACCCTCCGTTGGAACGCAAAAGACCAGTCCGCGAGGGTCAATTTGACCCACAGAAGTGGGCTATATTCTATACTGAAAAAAAAGGTGGATTAGCGCAGACTAGCCCATTGCATGCGCAATGTGATGAACTGGAACCAGCAGTTGGTAAGAGTCGACGATGCATGACCCAGTAATCAACCTCAAGGCTCAGTTATAGTCTGCTGGACACGAATAAACTTATCATGTGAACTCAAGCCCAGTTTGGATTAAGTCATGTTTATCTTGTGGGCACCCACGATGCTCGTCTGAACGTACCCTATGTCTTTCATAACCCTCAACAAAGCAGAATAAACATCAATTTAAAGCGGCAGCAACAGACTGTCAAAGAAAGTGTGTATTACACCTGCAACAGATAACTTTTTTATAAAAAGTTAAAGACACATCTTATTTAAATAGTAGTTTGGGGAAGACTCTTTTGAAAATATCAGAGTAATTCCTTAAAAGTCGACCACAGAAGGCATTAGGACATTTCACCGACATTTCTTCAAATGGTTTTTTGTATCATTTAAAAAAAAATAATAATCCAGACTTTTTGTCCAAAATTAAACAAATTTCTGATTTTTTCCCACGTTTACTTAAATATCACTTACCCAGAGGCCCAGTCAACAGAGATTCCCAGAGGTTGGTTAATATTTTCGACAATCTTCTGCGGTGTGACCTTCTGATCAAGGCTGGTTGGGAACAGAGCTCTCACTACGGCACCAAATGACTTATCCACCCAGTAAATAGCACCTAGAAATAACGTATTGAGAGGAGGCTACATGATTGATGCTGGTAAATAGACATTGTAGGATTTGAAACTTTGCATAGTTGAGATAAAATCTAGTAAGGTTTCAGGTAACACCATGTACATAAAAAAAAACTTCCTATGAGTTGTAGTGGTTCTGAAAAGAACCAGTGGTTTGAATACTCAACGTTTCGATCAGTATGCTCCGATGGTCTTCAGGAGAAAATGAAGAAGATGGTCAGAATATACTGATCGAAACTCGTTGAGAGTGTTTTATGTACATGGTGTGTCCGCAAACCTCACAAGATGGTTTGGACTTTCTTATAGTTCACACTATATGTGGCGTGTCGTGGCCGAGCGGTCTAGTTCACTGGACCCAAGCTCTGGTGTCATAGTGTCAGTAGCAAAGTGCAGGTTTGAATGACACTTGTGCCCTTGAGCAAGGCACTTAACCATAGTTGCTTCATAAAAAAAGTTGGGTAGGTCGTGCATTCTGCTCTACCAGCCAGGCTCCTAGTAGATGATACCTTTGCCTACATCCTTACGGAGTAGGTGGCAACGTGCCCCTGGTGGCAGTTGATTTGGGTCGATAGCCCAAATCGGTTAAGTGTAGCCCTCACCTTCAGTGCACTGACATTTAATTTATTCATCATAAAAACAGATTTCAATTTCATTTATCTCTAATTAATATTTGTCAAGTCCTGCTGGTTTTAAGGATGCATTATTTGCAAAAATAATTTCCACCAGTCCCAGAAAAAAACAATTATAATTTTCTCTTGGAAATTTTAGACGAAAACCTAAATTTTCAAAACTTACTTGATGTGACGTCGAAATCTACATCCTGCACTGAGCCCTGTTCTGTAATAACATCAGTGTATTCCGATTCCTCTAATCTTCGAATTTCCGGCCCATCAGTGAAAACAACGACCTTTGGAGCTCCTGTATGAAAAGCCGATGGTAAAACATCCAGTTAGTTACAGGAAGAAAATAGGCTGCATTTTGCAATTGTTTAAGAGAGACCACCACTTTGCCCGTGATCCATGTACAATACTGAGCTGGGTCTATAATGCACGGTAAAATAAACCCTACTCTATTATTAAAGGTATTATAATGAATTAGTAGAGCTGACAAAGTTGCAGGCAAAAGTCATAATTTGTGTGATTAACTATTTAAAGGCACAATACACGTTTGGTAATGACTCTGAAAATTAATGGCAATAAAAACTTACTTGGTAAGAAGTACAGCAGCTTTAGGTAGTGTAATGAATTTTGAGAAACTTTTATTTTCGAAGTACTACGGTTATGGAAAAATATATCACTTTTTATTCCCCAAAATTTTGAATCTGAGAAGCGATTCTGTCAGAAACGCTTCTCAGACTGTGTATTCCTATGGGGAATATTCTTCCTGCGTGGAAATATTCGCTCCGGTTTTTCAGTGATATCTCAAAAACGCGACCACCTTTTGAAGTGAAATTTTCACAGGTTAGTTTTATTGTATATACCTACATTATATAGGATTAACACAATCAGTAGGCTCTAATTACCAAACATATACAGCACCTTTAAATGAAATAACAAAACTATGAAAAACTGGGCTTAATCCACGTGAGTCAGGAGAAAATAGTGAAAAACCGTTCACAATTTTGAGCATCACATTGTCATTAATTTTGGTACAACCAAAATCAGCTGTTCCGTTTAAAAAAGTAACAGATAGTTTTCTCGAATATGACTTCATTTAAGGGTGAGGGGGAGGGCAAGGGGAGGGCAGGGCAGGGGGAAGGGCGAGGCTCTAGTTAGAACTTACCGTCTGCTTTGCAGTCCATTCCTTTGGTGCCTCGATCAACGTAGCCTGCGAAACAAGTACATCTGTAGCCACCCTTGAAATTTGCACACTTTTGTATACACGGATTGCTGTCACACTCGTTGATATCTTCATAAATAAAAAAGACAAATCATGTGCTTCAATGGTTAATATTGGCAGGCTGAGGAGGCGTGTAAGGATTATTCTTTCCCTGAATGAGTTTTGCAATGTCGAACACAAAAACAGTTGAAAAACAGTCCAAACAAATCCTGTAACCACTTCACATTGGATGAAGTCTGAACACACAGAATGGTTTGGACAGACTTTACAGCTGACACTTTTAAACGCCAGGAACAACTTTGGGTTGCCGTCTGCAAAACTGCCTAAATCACCTTAATCCCTGATCGAACACATGATCATCTTGGCACTAATAGCTGACCGAGTAATCTCAGACTCTCACAAAATGATTGCTTTTTAACAGGATTAAAAAAAGTAATAATAAATAAATAGTGGCTTCTTATATAGCACTGCTATCCGTCACTCAGTGATGCTCAAGGCGCTTCAACAGTCAGCAAGGTATGTGGAGCTAAGTTTTTGAAGTATGAGACCTATTCCTTTACATAGCACCATGTAATGGTTCATAAGGCGCTGTGGCGCATAATACAGCCAATCAAACCAGGAACACCGGGGCGAACCCCTTCTTTTTTCGATAAGTGCACTGGGTTCTTTTACGTTCATTACACAACACACGGGACCAGCGGCTTTACGTCCCATCCGAAGGAGGAAGCAATAATGGTTAAGTGTCTTGCTTAAGGACACAAGTGTCATGACCGGGACTCGAATGCACACTCTGCTGAACAGAAACACCAGAGCTTGAGTCCGGTGCTCTTATCCGCTCGGCCAAGACACGCCACAAATAATACCCACCACATGATAACCACACATTGAATTATTATAACAACTAAATCAATCTCCTTTCTCTACCAACCTTCGCATCCAAGGCGGTCCTCTGTCAGCTGGTAACCCTGTTGACATGAGCAGTAGTGTCCATTTTCGACATTAGTGCAGTTACTTTCACAGTTTGACATATCACACGATCCAGAATCTGCAAACCAACAAGGAAAACTTTGACCATATATTGGGGCGTATCCGAATTGGCGACTACGGCTAGATACCCACGTCGTCATGCGTTAAAGTATAGAATGCCCTTAGCAACAGTCATAGTCATAGCTGTAGCCGCCACCTGGTACTCAGCCCTAGTAGACTCAGTGGACATTGATCTAAGGGTCATCAAGAATAGTTAACCGGTGTTCATGGTTTTTGGGTTGATCACATAAAATAAGCAACACTTTTCTGGCACATACCAATCCCAGAATAAAACAAGAGACCAAGAAAAGATACAATGGTTAATTATGCCAACATAAAACAAACTATACTAGATCACAATTTTGTTCATCAAAGAAACACTAGAAAAATGGTCTCTCCAAATATGATAAAGTTTTAACCATGGTTCAACAGGCTTGCTTTAGAGGCCGATTTGTATTTCGATGCAAGTTTTATTTGTGTACTGGCCCCTAATGTGCAAAGGGAGAACCAACTGCAATTCTTTCTGAAAACGAAAAGCTTTCGGGTCAGTCTCGGTGCATTTTGCAATACAGTGTTGCAAACTCTCAGTGTATTTTGCAATACAGTGTTGCAAACTCTCAGTGTATTTTGCAATACTGTGTTGCAAACTGCCAAATCGATGGAGAACTTACAGCAGGCATGCTCGTCCGACGTATCGCTACAGTCTGCCTCTTCATCACAAACCCACAATGCAGGAATGCACTCATCATTGGTACATTTGAATTGATCG
Source organism: Leptasterias polaris (assembly GCA_037783415.1). NCBI lineage: Eukaryota > Metazoa > Echinodermata > Asteroidea > Forcipulatida > Asteriidae > Leptasterias > Leptasterias polaris. The sequence goes on along the minus strand of JAZGTN010000214.1, from coordinate 1,942,353 downwards.
GAGGTACATCCAGTCACCTGGCACAAGTCGTGATTGTTCTCGTCGCTTGCGTCTCCACATTCATCTACGCCGTTGCAAACCTTCCATTGTGGGATGCAACGATTATTGTTACATTTGAACCTTGTGCTTGTGTCGCATACATTGTTGGCTACAAGAATGAAAAGAGAGAAAGTTTTTCTGAATAAAGAAATCGGAACCCGACTACTCCCACCACTAACCATATAATAACAAACAAATTATAACATCAAAAGTCAATCCCACTCATTTTGAGTAGGTTGAATTAAAAATCTGATGTTTCTTTTTTTTAATGATGAACTCGTTTCCAAATACAGTAGGGAACAAATTACAGGTCTCTAACCTTGCTTTAAAATGGTGTGAAAAAATGCCATTGTATTCGCTAACCTTCCGGTGCAAACTTTGTCAACATCGACAACCTCTGAACGCATGAACGCATTCTCAGCCCAACACGCTCACAGCTTAAATTTCATAGAGCTGCTTAAGCAAAAACTTTGCTTAGCAATTAACTTCTGCTTGGCAGAAATGAGCAGGATACCAGTCACAAACAGTACATGTCACATTGTATTTTGGCTGGTAACCTTTATTCTGGTATAATAATAAATCTGTTTCAATTTACCACAAGCGAAGAGGTTTTCATCGGTTCCGTCACCACAGTCATCATCACCATCACAAACCCAGTCTTTGTGGATGCACAAAGTATTGTTGCATGTGAACTGTGTCGCAAAACAGTACAGGCCCCCGGGCAATCGAGTGGCTGCAAACGAGACAAATTTCAGACAAATAAATTTCAAATGAAAGATATCAAAGAACCAGGAAACAGTCAGATCAAAGGGTCAATTCACCTACATTAAAATTTCTTTTACAACTTCACAAACAATTGGAACTTACGACAACCGATTTGAGAGGTCTAAGCAATCTCTATTCCCTTTCACCTAAACTATAAAATTCTTTTACAAATATACAAATAACTGAGTGACTTACAACAGCCGATTTCATCAGAAAAATGTCTAAGCAATCTCAATCCCCTTTCATCTACACTATAAAATTCTGTTAAAAATCTACAAACACCTGAGGAACTACGACAGCCAATTTCATCAGAAAGGTCTAAGCAATCTCTATCCCCTATCACCTACTTTATAAGTTTCTGTTACAAATCCACAAATAACTAAGGAACATACAACAGCTGATTTCATTATAAATGTCTATGCAATCTCTTTCCCAATTCACCTACACCATAAGTTTCTTTTACAAATCCACAAATAACTAAGGAACTTACGACAGCCGATTTCATTATAAATGTCTATGCAATCTCTTTCCCAATTCACCTACACCATAAGTTTCTTTTACAAATCCACAAATAACTAAGGAACTTACGACAGCCGATTTCATCAGAGAAGTCTAGGCAATCTCTATACCCATCGCACACTTGATCCTCAATAACGCAATGCCCACTGGTACACTTGAAGTAGCCTGGAAGGCACAGGTAGTTCAGGCATTCCAGCTCATCTGACAGATCCCCGCAATCGTCGTCGTGATCACACACCCATCTCTTCGGGATGCACTGTTGGGTTGAACAGCGGAATTCCGACTCGCTGCAGACTCGGGGTTGGCAAGTGTCATCCTCATCGGTGCCGTCCTCACAATCTGCAGTGAAGTCGCAGACCCAGCGGCCTGGGATGCATGCTGTTCCGTCGCAGCGGAATTCTCCAGTTGAACATGTACGCTGTTCACAGTTCTCCTCGTCGCTGTTGTCGCGGCAGTTATCCACACCGTTACAGAATGCCCATGAGGGAATGCATCTGTAGTTGGTTGCACAGGGCTCCCAACCCACAGCACAAGTTACACGTTCTTAATGAGAGACAATTATTACAAATCAGAACCTGACATTCAATCACACTTTTTTTCTTCTATTTTTTAACAATCATCTAATGGCAGGCATGTAAATTTCACCTGTTGTGCCCCTCCCCCCCAAAAAAAAAATCAATAACAGCAACAAATAAAAAAATCAGTACCCTAAAAACACAACAACAATTTGTCAAACTACAAGACAAACTGTCCTTTTTGTTCATTAGTTCTTGAATTACTTCTTTGATTCATTATATGTTGGTTTGTCTTTTTTGTCTTAGTTTGGGGTTGAACAAAGAAAAATTTACTAGAGTGGGATTTGACAACCTCTGGTGTAACAAGCCAGCGCTCTACCAAAAGACCAATCTTGTCTGTCATATTCTACCCTTTAACGCAAAACAATAATAACAAATCAATCTCAAGTGATCAATAATAAAAGCAATCTTCTGTCTTGTCAATGAGTAGGCCCCTATATGAAAAAAAAAAAAAAAAAAACAAGAAAAAAAGATGAACGTTTACTTACGGCATTCCCTGTGAGGCTCATCACTATTGTCACCACAATCATTGTCAAAATCACAGAACCATGACTCCGGGATACAAAGTCCATTATTACATTTGAAGAACCCAGGGGAGCAGGTTCGATCCACTGTTCCATAAAAACACGATAATAATAATTACAATAATAATAATAATATTAATAACAATAATATTGCTTGTATATTGCACGTATCTACCAAAAGTTACTAAAGGCGTTAGAACAGAAAGGTTTTTATAAAAAGAGCCCAATTTATGTAGCACACTCTACACGATGCTGTGGCACATTCAGCAGCCACTGCCAGGAACAACGGGGAAAACACCTTCTCATAAACAGTGCATGTATCTACCAATAAGGTACTCCTACAGCAATTAAACTGGTTACCAGCCAAACGTCGCATTGTATTTAAATTACTGCTCAATATTTCCAATAAGGAACAAACTGAAACGTTTTAAAACAGATTTCTTTTAAATGAGGGCAATTTATGCAGCACCTTAGCGGATATCTACACGAAGCTGTAGTACATTCAGCAGCCACTGCCAGAAATAACAGTGGAAAACACCTTCTCATAAATAGTGCACATATCTACCAATTGATAAGGTACTGAAAGCGCTTGAACAAACAGAAACATTTTTGTAAAAGTTTTTTTGAAATGAGAGCAATTTATGCAGCACCTCAAGGGATACCTACACGATGCTGTTGCGCATTCAGCAGCCACTGCCAGAAACAACGGGGCAAACCCCCTTCAACAAGTAGACACTGTATTCAGCTGAAACGCTCAATTGTGACTTTTATTGTATCTTTCTTTATAATGTTGACGAAAACAAATCTATGTCCCAACCTATAAAATAACTGTTTTTGGTCGGCAGTCACGTTCTTATGTTCATAAACTGATTAGCAATTAAAAAATATGACCCCCGTCAAAATATTGGCGGCCGGGTTGACAACTTTATCTGTTCCGGATTGTTTTTCTTTGTTTTGGAGGCTTACAGTTTGGTTACAGTGATTTTTTTAAGACATAATTTTCACTTATTTTTTTTTCAATCATATTTTAGTGTGTTCATTTATTTGTTATTTAATTTATTGTTTATTGTTTACTGTTCCACCTTATCTTAATCATATCTAAGATTTTGATGCATTTTTCTTTCAATAGTAAATTCAATGAAATTTTCCCTTTCTCAACCAAAGCTAATCTTTTCATGACACCATGAAATAAAAAAGTAGTGGTATAGAGACAGATTTTCAATCAGAATTAAAGTCATAACAACTTACTGCAAAGTTCAGGTTTTTCATCAGAGTTGTCTTGGCAGTCCATTACTCCATCGCAGACTCGACTGTGTAGAATACAATTCCCAGAGTCGCATCGATGCTCCCAGGCTTTACAGTGCGAAGCATCGCAGAGTTTCTCATCAGAATTGTCGCCGCAGTCGTCGTTGCCGTCACAGAGAGTCTGTCCAGCGGTGCAGTGTAAATTATCGCACTGGAAGCCTCCGGGATAACAGTGGCGAACTGGGCACGATTCAGGCTCGTCGGAACCGTCATCGCAATCTTCCTCGTTGTCGCACTTCCAGTTGATAGGGATACACTCATTATCATCGGCACACCGAAACTCCAGCACCGAGCAGTTGGCGACGCAGTTTTTGCGCTCGTCTTGCGTGAAAATGAAGTTGTCTGGGCAGGCACAAGTGGAGGTTGTCCCTCCAATCGCTATGAGGCATAGATGGGAGCAGCCACCATTGTCATCACCACATGGGTTGACAATCGCTGCACAAAAGAAACAAGAAACAAGCAAATTTAACCCAATATGGGATTTGAGGCATTGCATGGTGAAGTATAAACATATATTTGGTTTGCGATAACACCATGTGTATATCTACTTGCTAGGTAGATTTTGTTCTTTGAGAACTTGTCTTGCTATTTATTCTACTGCCACGGAGTAGATTTTTCATAATTTGGGAGACTTTGGGAGACTTCGGGAGACTTCAAGAGACTTCTCAGTTCTGAAAAGAACTGTCCTGCTTTTTAAACTACTACCTGGGCGGGAGGTAGGAAATCGGCCGGGACTACTACTTTCGCTTAGTGGATCGAGGGGACTTCTCATTGTATACTTCACTGCCATGAAGTGAGTTCTAATTTTAACCCTCTAGCAGAAATTGTTTTTCACTGAAACTTGCCTTTGTGAACAGCGATTTCAGGGTCTTGGTAATTACTTGATAATCTTGATCATACCTGGATTTATCCTTCAGTGTACGTAGTTACCTTGACCACTTCACGTCGGTATTTTACAAAAAAATTAAAGCCCTTTCACAGAATTATTTTATGGAACATTTTGGAGCTTCTCAAGCAATTGTTTTTCCTTTGAAAATATCGCTGCCACGAAAGGCTAAAATATTAGAGAAAAATTTACACTTCCAACAATATACCTCCCTTTCAAAGAAAGAAATAACACTTCAATTGATGGCCTTACATTGGTCTTGCCGCAATGGATGATGAACGTGGATATCGAACGGCCGATGCGCAGTCTCTCTCAACAACGTTACGTTTTCACCAGAGAATTTGTCAGCCTTGTAGATGGCCTTCGCGTTCCAGTCTGTCCAGTAGACGAAGTCCTCAAAGACGGAGAGGGCAAAGGGATGAGCCAAGTCTTGGCCTGGGAGCTCGTGTGGGGAAGATCCATCAAGATTAGCGAAGCTATGTGATGAGAAAACATGTGTTGGGTATTATTTGTGGATTGTTTCAATTTCAAAGTTACTCTCAAAACTCTCCTTTTCAAGATTTGTTCTCAATAGTGTAATGGTTGAGATGGTTAAACAGTCTTTGTCCTCAACGAAAGCGGTTTTTCAAAACTTACCCAATGTAATTAAGATGAGCATCAATCCAGAATAACTTGTTAGCAGCGTAGCAGATGGTCAGTCCATTGGGCCAGATCAACTTCTCCGTTATCAGCCTCTGTGGATTGTTTCCGTCCATACCCATCCTTCCAATGTAGGAACTCAAACCCCAGTCGGTCCAATAAACATACCTGAGTAACAGACATCATAAAATCGCTGATTAGACTCTACCCTTTATTATTTATTTGTTCATTTATTTATCATGCTCATATCTTTGAGGTATTTTACAATTTTGAATTGAAGTCCCCTATTCAATCTGACGACTTCTGCTCTTGAGTTTCTAACTACTGTTGTGCTAGCTGCAGGTATTGAGATTCCTTCTTTTAGTCCGTTTTTTTTTCTTTCAGTTTCTTCGATACCCTTCCCCCTTCCCCCAACCCAATCCCCTTCCTTTCAACTGTGGTAGGATGGCTCTTTAGAGGTGCTGGTCACCTGTTTCATCTTGCCATGTCGATTTGTTGTATTTTTGTGAAATAACTTTTGTATACTGTATGTATTTCTACATAAACTATACTTTTATATTTATCTTTTTATCACCTTGTATATCTTTTTCTAGTGTTTTCTAGTGTTGAACAGAAATCTGCCAAAGTACAGTTACAACATTCTCAATACAGCTTTAAAAACCTCCCCAGAAAAACACAGCAGCAATTATGCTCTCGTTATATATACAAACAATGACCTTTTATACCATAGAAAAGATTGATCACTTTGAAAAAATGGCGTTAAACATGAATCTTTTATTGAAGGTTGATATTTTTATTTGCATTATGTGGCAAACATCAACTAACCCATTGCGTGGATCCACAGTGATAGCGCGTGGATACGCCATATCCTGCCAGTTGAGAGTCTTCCTTGAGGAACCGTCCAATTCAGATACTTCCATGATGTCTTTGGAACCTTCCAACCAATAAAGCTTCCTGAAATACACGGTCAAACATAACATGAAGATAACAGTGGCATACATAGAATCATTTACAAATGCTGTGTGTTTATGAGGGTCAATGGTGCTAACCCCACAATGTTTTTAACAAGAATGGGGTTTTTTAAAGGGAAAATAGAAAACAAATGGGGACAGCACACAATGTCCCTCTTTTAAAGATGCTGAGCTGCCAACACACAGAGTGAACTTTATTGTGAAATAGCTTATTTCATTTAAAGATTAACCTTTCCTTTCATTCCGTTTTTTTATTTTTGCCGGGTTGTTGTTCCCAATTCCACTGATCAATATCAGAAATGTAATGAACTAGTATTGGGGAAAAAAGAATAAGCTGTTGCAAACTGCTTACCAACTAAAGTGAAAAGTTGTACAAATGCAAAAAGAAGTTAATGGCCAGACGTTGACCCTAGCAAAGTCTGAGGTTCTGCTAGAGTCGAAACATCAAGCCATAAACTATTTTTTGAACTGGTACTCGGGTGAAAAGATTGCCACTTCCAAGGTTATATTGTAAACTTGGGTGTGATCCCTGGCTATACGACAGCTAGAGGCTGACTGGCACCCCTGAACAAAAACATTGACGAACTAGGGAGATCGCCAGCATTATGGCTAAATAGCTCAGTTGGTAGAGCGCCGGCACGTTAATCCGGAGGTCAGAGGTTCAAGTCTCACTCTAGTAAATTTTGTCTTTGTCCAACCCGAAATTAAGATTCAAAATAAAGAGAAATGGAATTTTCGAAGATTGAAAGGTCAATGAAGAGTTGAAAACTACCGTCCATACCTTCCAACCCAATCCACAGCGAGTCCTTGACCACTGCTCACTTGGTACGGGACGATGACCTCCGCACCAGTTCCATTGATAAACATTCGCAAAATCTGATCCGTCCCGATATCCAAGTAGTACAGACGATTTTCCACGATGTCAAAGTCAAGTGCAACACAATGGATAAGACCCTCTTTAAGGAGGTTGTACTGGGTGCCGTCAACGCTCAGCTCACGGATGTAATAACGGTTACTGAAGATCAGAGATGGGTCTCCTCCTGTATGAAAACAAAGCGGTTCATAAAACTGTTAAAAATATTAATAATAATTTGGGAGGCTACTCATCCTTACTTGCAGCTGAGAAGCTGAATTGCGAAGGACACGGCTAAACGTGGACAAGTTGCAAGCATGCAAGGGCCCTTTTGGCAGCCAGCCACATATATGACCAAGGAGCACAGCCTGAGATCAAAGGTGTTTTATTTTTCCGGAGGGAGGAAACCGGAGAAAAACCCTTGTATCATAGGAGAGAACCAACGCACAACTCTACTCAATAATGGCCTTAGCCAGGAATCGAACCAGGGCCACAGTGGTAATAGGCAAGCGCCTTACGCACAGGCCAACCTAGTCACAATGGAACAAAAGTGGTTAATGTGTGTTATTTTGATGAATTCAGAGTATGATATCCAGAAAGTCCAAAATCGAGCTGCTCGGCTGATATACTCAGTTGGCCGGTTCTCTAATGCCCCGGAACTCCTACAGCAATTAAACTGGTTAAAGTGCCAACATGGCATAGCTCCTCCCTACCATTTTAAACGTAAACCAGTGAAAGGTACGAACTTTAAAAGTCAACTTGCAAAAGTTGGAGATTTTAAAAAGTAAGTTTTTCAAAGTCCCCAAGTCGAAATTCAGCCGACCAAAAGTCAGAAGAGTTTTATCCCTTAGCCGGAGAAACAGCTATATTAATGAAATTCATGAACAAAAAATATTACCCTTACTTGGATACAACAAAAATATACACCAGACAACTCTTTCAGTTTACGAGAATTTTAAACTTGCTTCAACCAAACTTGCGATAACTCGCCCAACAGCTCACATTAGCCCTGTGCAGTTCATGACAGGCGGTATGTACAACTACAACGTACGGTGTCAGAAAACAACACATGGTTGTCAGCGTGGTGTTGCGTCAGCTTCTATTTGCCGTGTGCAGTTCATGACGGGCGGTGTAAATACCATGTGCGGTGTGTTCCTCGCTAGTGCCCATTTACAACTTTTTTATCCGCCGCGCATTTCGGTTATTTATGAAGTGATAGCAACATTGATTATTCACTTCCTCAATTTTTTTAAGACCTCAGCGAACTGAATTTTATACCTTTTAATGCTTTTGAAAGCCTTAAATTTAGATAATTAAATTTAAGACTTTTTAATGCTTTTTAAGGATCCGCGGACACCCTGTTATTATAGTTTATAGATGTTTAATTTTAGCTCTGCCCGGCATTTGTTCTTAGGCTAGACTTACCCGACTGATGTTTACAGGTTTTTCCATTTGGTTCTCTGCCGTACCCATCAGCACACTTACAGATATATGATCCAGGCGTGTTCTCGCATTGCTGGCTACAAACCTGGACTGTTTCTTCACACTCATTTATATCTGAGAACAAAATAAGCAAATTTAGGATTTCAAAGTTAGCCAGGAAGGAGCGATCATTTGAAACAATCCCTTCAACTGATGAACCTAGGACATTGCCTCAACTTATTCAAAGATTCACCAATGACATGTCAGTTGAAACTTCCTGAAAGACTTAATTTCCACATCCAAAACATCATAACAAAACAACTAACAATAACACACATTGCACAATACATTATTTAACTGATGCATGCATTAACCCTCCTACTGTTCGCAACATTTTCAAGTGAGTTGACCAACCATTTGAAACCATTCAACTGCCAAAGTTGTGTATGGTGGCACAACTGTGCACAGAACTAACTGTGTACTGTGTAAATGCATTCCCTCATGGTATCATATTGCAAGGCTGGCATAGCTTATCTACCATTCAAAACCACAGTGAATGGTATTGAATGGTCAGACAGCAAGAGGGTTAAACACCATAATTGCTTCGTAACAAGTGTGGAAGGTAGTGAATTCTGCTCCACCAGCTAGGCTCCTAGTGGATGATACCCATGCCTATATCCTTACGGACTGTGAAGGGGGCAACCCTGTCTTAGCCCTAGGAGTTGGTGGCATTGTGCCCCTAGTGACAGTTGTTTTGGGTTGACAGCTAGCCCTATATAGGACTCTTCCTCTGTGCTGTACACAGATACAGAGTCCTAACTATTAGGTACCATTTCTGGGGCGGACAATTTTCACAGCTTCGTAACTCAAATCTTACCTGCAAGAAGCCACTAATTTCACAAGATTCACATTCCAGGGCGGCATACCTTTCGCTGCGGTGAATTTTGGACGTCATACATTCCTCATTAATCCGTCATTTTCCGTGAAATAATGCAGCTCCCAACGCTTAACAATTCTGCCAACTTTTAATAAAGAAAAACCAAGACGCCGGCGTTTGCGTATGTTTGCATGGGTGCAGATTACGCATACCGCAAAATGCAACAAATTCAAATCGCACTTTTTGGTCACAGCATCTTGACAGCACATCGTAAGAACATGCAAACGCAACCCACGATATGCGCGTCATGCACCCTGCGTCTTACAAGCGAATAAGCGCGTACGCACGGCAAACACTGAGGATATGCGCGTCATGCATCCTGCATCTTACACGCGAATGTACGCGTACGCACGCCAGACACTTTTCTTAAACGTTGGGAGCTGCATTATTTCACGAAAATGACGGATTAATGAGGAATATATGACGTCCAAAATCCACCGCAGCGAAAGGTATGCCGCCCTGGAATGTGAATCTTGTGAAATTAGTGGCTTCTTGCAGGTAAGATTTGACTTATGAATCTTTGTAAATTTTTCCGCCCCAGAAATGGTACCTGATCTCCAGGACGTCACTGTAGTACAAAACGGAAGTGAAAGGCCGCCAGGGCTAGGTTGACAGCCTAAATCAGTTAACTGTAGCCCTCACCATGAACTGGCCGTCCGGCCTTGTGATGTTAGGCGATATCTCATTAAAACAAAAATAATAACAATATAACAAGATATCTATCAGGGAAAAACACTTGTCACTACAATACACTGCTGCAAGCTGTAGTTACCAGTTCACTTTTCTTTGGACAATTACTGATTACTTCATTCAAAAAGAGAAATCTTACCAGCACATGTTAAGCCGTCCCGATTGAGTCTGAAGCCAGGATTACAGGAGCAGACAAAGCTTGTCAGAGTGTCTGTACATACATGTTGACACTGGTTTGCCAAAGTCATTTCACATTCATTAATATCTGAAAGATAACAAAAAAGAAACTTGTCCTGAATTTTTGTGAGTTTCTAAAATGGGACTCTACAATAAATGTCAGAAGCTACTGAACACAATTAATTAATAAATAAAGTATTCACAGACTTATTTTTGCAAAAAATAGTTAATGGCCTAAAGTTTCGACCCTAGCAGAGTCTTTCTCGAAAGAGAGTCTAGCCTTCAAGAAAGACTCTGCAAGGGTGGAAAAGTCAAGCCATTAACTATTTTTTTGCATTTATACCATAGGTCCTTTTAGTTGGTAATTAGTTTGCAACAGCTAATTCTTTTTTCTCAAACTTACTTTTGATGTAAAGATGGCATGTGTTTCCGGAACTGTAACCAATAACTGTTTCGGTAATTGGCAGTGATTAACCCATGGCCATTTCAACCAAAACAACTGTTGGTTACATACGCGACAAAAACGCATACATAATACAATCACATAATTAGCCTGAGAAACAGTTGTGCTTACTCCCTCAGTTTCACAAACTATTGCATTTCAAGCAAAAATATTTCAATGGGAGTTTCCCACCATGAACATCTTTACACCATATACATAGTAAGTTATGTGCAAATCTGTGAACTTTTTATTATATTTTTACTCTCACCATATCCACATCCTTTAAAAGTATGATAAGAATTGATCATTGCAATCAATAATTGATTAACTCACCACAATGTTCTTCATCAGACATATCACCGCAATGATCCGTTTTGTCACACACTAGGTTCACTGTAATACAGGTTCCATCCGTACACATGAAGTTATCAGGTGGACATGTCACAGGGAGAGTCACTGTTGGGAGGAGGGAGGAGTAAATCAAACAACAATCAGGAATTATTAGAAATCTTGTAAGAAGTATAAATAAATAGTAAACTTGCGGGTACAACCATGTATCAAATCTCCTGAAGACGAGCAGAGTAAACTGTTCGAAACATCGAGACCACACCGGCTCATCTCAGAGCCAACACTCCCACAAAAGAGATTTAATACATGGTTGTACCCGCAAGTTTACTATTTATTTATAGTTACTTCTTGTTTTACACACCATGCAAAGCTTCAAACACCACTTAGAAATAATAATAATAATAATAATAATAATACGCAGTTCTTATATAGCACTTTATACTCCCGATGGGTGTCTCAAAGCGCTCAGTATTTTTCCTACAAGGTATGTGGAGTTACGTGTTGAAGTATGAGACCTATTCCTTTGCATAGCACCATGTAATGGTTTACAAGGTGCTGTGGCGCAATATGCAGCCAATCAAACCAGGAACACCGGGGCGAACCCCTTCTCTTTACGATAAGTGCACTGGGTTCTTTTACGTGCATTACACAACACACGGGACCTATACGGCTTAACGTCCCATCCGAAGGACGAAGCATGTGGTTAAGTGTCCTGCTTAAGGACACAAGTGTCACGACTGGGATTCGAACCCACACTCTGCTAATCAGAAACACCAGAGCATGAGTTCAGTGCTCTTATCCGCTCGGCCACGACACGCCACGAAATCTTGTGCTTCATAAAAAATATCAAGCAAGGCTCAAATTTAACGCTTATACAATTACCAACAATAGTTTGTGCTCACATTTTGAGTCTACATCTCTTCCCCTTAAAGGCATGATACACCTTTGGTAATTGTCAAAGACCAGTATCCTCACTTGGTGTATCCCAACATATGCATAAAATAACAAACCTGTGAAAATTTGGGTTCAACTGGTCACTGAAGTTGCGAGTAAATAATGAAAGAACAAAACAAACATGTTGCATAGAATTGTGTGCTTTCAAATGCCTGAGAAAGACTTTATGCCTGAAGCCTTTCTCAGATTCGAATATTTTTGTGAGAAATTACCTCTTCTCAAAAACTACATTACTTCAGAGGAAGTTGTTTCTCACGATGTGTTATTCTGTTAGAAGCTCTCAGGTGCTCCTAACCAAGTAAGTTTTTATGGAAATGTATTTCTTGAGTTATTACCAAAAGTGTCCACTATATCTAAAGGTGATCCCTCTCCTGCCGCTTCCCAGGTTGTCAAATTATTTAACATTTCCCAAGTCAGTTTCCCTTGTGTTTTGTTACTTGATGTTTGAAAGAAAAAGTTGCATCCCCTTAAGGTGATCCCTGATCTCCTTCCGCTTCCCAGATTGTATCATAAACTTGGTTGTGATCCCTGGCTATGTGGCAGTAAAAGGTTGAATGTAACAAGTTTAAGCGTGACACAAACCAGTTTTGTGAAGAAAAGAAAAAAAGCACAAACTTCTGTGATTTGTAGACTAACGAGCAAAACGTAACTTCCAACCGAAGAATTGCCAGATGTTGAGAGTTTCAGAATTGTAAATAGCGCCCTCAATAACAACAATAGACTTACACATCAGGCTATGAGTAAAACCACTCAGCACAACTTGATTTAAGAACTTTTTATTTCAGCCCAATCTCAATTAATCCCTCCCCCTTGCCCCTGGCCCAAATGAGATAGAAATGTGTGTGAATGCATGGTACCTACACACTATAAAAAGACAAACTATAAAAAGTCAAACTATAAAAAGACAAACTATAACTTTTAAAGATCCTTTTAATGCTACCCTTTAACAAAAATTTTAAACCAAAAATAAGTGAATAAAGTAGGGATTCAGTTCTTTACGAGCTGATAGGAAAATTCATTACATGCTTCATGCATTTTTTTAAGAACTCAAATAACCAATTTTAATACTTTTTAATGCTTCTTAAACATGGATAGTTCAATTTAATTTTTTTTATAATTTTTAAGTATCCCCAGAAACCCTAGAATTGATACATCAAATAGTCCCCCAAATTATTCATTTGCCATCACTTTCCAACCCCCATGAAAATGCCTGATCCCAACAATGGATCCAGACAACCTTCAACAATGGATCCAGACAACCTTGAACAAAATTGAGAACTTAAGTTGACACTTGACAAGTCTTTTTTACTCAATAAACCATAAGTTAGTCCAATGAAAAAAGTTGCTCTCTGTTTAGCCCAAAGCAACAAAATAAATTCAATAACAAACATTATAAAGGTTTCCACATGACTTGATGTTATATACACTGTACCTAGCCTTTATACATTTCAACACACAACAGGGAATGGTACAAACTCACTCACTGTACAAACACTCATATTATTTGTCCAGCTGTGCTATTATTAAATGTGTTGACGCATGAAGCATCTACAAATCATGCACCAACGATGTTAGTGAAATGCCTCGTTTATTGCTAGCATTTTAAAGTTTTGAGTGAGACAGCCGACTGCAAAGTGAATATTAGTGCATTAACCAGTGTTGGCCAAACTGTTGCTGGTAATTCTGTAGTAAAATAGAACACTTAAGCCCCTTTCACACTACATTTTAATCCGGAGAATCTCGTGTTAAGGAAAAAATTAACACTGAGATTCTCCAGATTAAGTGGATCGTTCAGCATTACATTTTTCAGGGCTAAACATTCTCCGGATTAACAAACCAAAACTGGCTTAATCTGAGTAGAGTTTAACCCTACCCAGGACTAGGGTTAACCCACTAATCTCTGTGTTAGTATGGAACTGGGATAACTTTCTCTGGGTTAGATGGTTGCAGTGTGAAAGGAATCTCCGGATCAGTTTTATTTCGTGTAAAAGACTTTTTACACGGGTCGCCAACTACACAGATCAAAGTTAGGTAGTGTGGAAAGGTTGTGCCCTGTTCAAATTACCAAGCCAAAATCCAAAGCCCAAAGCCCAAAGCCACCCTGTGCTCATATCACATGTGATGCAATTTTCCTAGGAAGAATGCATCCTCATGATGCTAGCCCCTGGATTTCTGGTTTTCTTGCTTTATATCCCTACTCCCAAGCATGGGTAGCTATTCCAGGGAAATTTGATTTTTTCTGGGAGTTTGCAAAGGTCAACAATTTAAGTATGAAAAGGTCAAATAAAAGCTCTCAGGAATTTCCCAGAAAATTCATGTAGTGTGAAGAAGGTCTTTAGTGAGTTTGGTTCACACTTACCACAATCCCGCTCATCTGAGCCGTCCCGACAATCATTATCACCGTCACACTTCCATACGCCGCGAATACAACGCCCATTGTTGCATGCAAACTCAAACTCTGAACACGTTGGATAGTCTGGGATTTGGACGAAGAAAAAATAAAGTTTGCATCATGTAAAATATAGCAATAGGTGTAGCACCAAAACAAAAAGCTTGAAAATAGAACTAGCTGTTGCAAACAGAACTAGCTGTTGCAAACAGAACTAGCTGTTGCAAACTGCTTTCCAACCAAAATGACCTGTGATGCAAATGTCCCCAAAATTGCAAATGGCCCCTTGTTTCGATACCTAGCACAGTCTTTCTCAAAGACTAATATATATAAAGAAAACAAATATCAAGTACTAAACCACAAAGGAAACTGTTTACATGAATTTTAAGTGAGCAACATTACGTGAAACTCCTATGAAAGAAAAAGTTACTCCAACAGAACTTGAACTTGTGACCTCCTGACCTTCTGTGTAGCCAGGGATCACATCAGCATTATGATGCAGTCTGGGAAGTTAGTAATCAGGGGATCACCACAAAGGGAATGCATTATTTTTATTCAAAATATCAAGCAATGCCCAAGTTCGCGCAAGAGCTATCATTGACCATAGTTTGAGTAAGTTAGCCCATACTCTGTCTAGTTGACAATAGTTGGACGATATGCTAGGCGACTATTTAGAACCATGCCAACTGGGCATGGTCGCATCACTGGTTATCAATAGCTGTTTTCATAGCACAGTGCAGAGTGGACCAGTTATCAAAGAATGATAATGTACGTTGATCCACCATTATTCTATAGTTGCATTGACATGACAGTGCCCATGCCTTACACATCACTAACCAACCACTAAGTTAA
Organism: Leptasterias polaris; assembly: GCA_037783415.1. NCBI lineage: Eukaryota > Metazoa > Echinodermata > Asteroidea > Forcipulatida > Asteriidae > Leptasterias > Leptasterias polaris. Next base: position 1,927,066 of record JAZGTN010000214.1, on the reverse strand, counting down.
CCATTGGTCCTTGTGCAAACTTGCTCAATACTAAACCACAATGGAAACTGAATGGGTAATTATAACTCAATTTTGGAAGAAATAACATCCCTCGAAAATCACCTGAAACAAAAACGAAAGTCACAACGGTTGCAATGTCTACAGAAAATAATCCACAGAGAATGTCAATTGGTTTTGGTTTTTTGTTCTGTGTTGTGTTTTTGAGGAGTGTCAATCTTTTCCTTCAAAAAATCTTCACTGGACTAGAAAGTTGTTCACCTACCAAAGTTTATTAATAAGTTTCATTAAGAATCTGCATAACAATTATAAAGAACAATAATGAAGAACAATAAGGGGATAATTGTAAATTGGGGTATAGCAATTAGAAAAGCCAAAGCTTGTGGTAGGTTTGCTCCGACAAACAAAAACAAAAATGAACTGACATTAACAAGTACAGTGTTAGTGAGGGTTTGATATTTAACTAAGACAGGATATACTCCAGATGAATTAAAGTGACTACAGAGAGATGCAAAAACTTTTAAACAGTTACAATTACATAGGAAAACATGTAAGGATTTGAAACTTTTGTATGGTGGGAGTACAATCAGGTGCAGTGATCATGACACCATGTGTAAATCTCTTTTGAGTAGTGGTGGTTTGAGAAGAACTGGTGGTTTAACAACATGTGAGTTGTTCAATGTTGTTCAATAAACAATAACACAGCAAGTACAGGTCAAATAGAGAAATCCAAATAAGGTCAGACTATTTTTACTTTTGGTCACATATTTGAGCTTGTTTTTCTCCCAAATAACCTTGAACATGCTGCAAACACTGCTGACTAGATGTATATTTTATCATGCTTCTAAAAAACTCGGACATTTCCTTCAAAATTGTACGAAATTAAAAGACAAACAAATCCTTTGGCCAAAATAAACACAATCAACTTTTTCATGAATTTAAAACTCTTATTAAACCCCAAATCCATCAAAATAATAATAAATAATACGAGAAATTTATATAGCGCATAATGCAGAAGCCTCTATGCGCAACACAAAAACAAAAACATAGAAAAGAATATTATTTTAAAAACAAGTTACACAAATAAAGATTCAAACAAATGAGTTTTTAAAAGTCCCTTGAAAATCTGAAGAGAGCCAGCTTGGCGAATATTAAGAGGTAAGTCATTCCATAATGAAGGTGCAATGAAGTTGAAGGCTCTTTGACCATAAAATTTTGTGGAAAAAGTAGTTTGCGTGAGTAGGGATTGGCCAGCAGATCGGAGAGGACGAACAGGAATATATTTATGGAGAAGATCAGATATATAGTCAGGGGATAAGCCATGAAGAGCTTTGAAAGTGAGAAGATTTAACTTATAAACGATACGCAGTTTGATCGGGAGCCAGTGGAGTTCTTGTAAGATGGGAGTAATATGTTGGGAACGAGGGGTGCGAGAGACGAGGCGAGCAGCGGTGTTCTGAACTCGTTGAATTTTAGAAAGTTCTCTATCTGACAGACCAATTAGAAGAGAATTGCCAGAGTCGAGTCTAGAAGTGACAAAGGCATGATCCAGTAAAAGAGTAGAATCATCATCAAGATGGCGCCGGATTCGACCTATTTTTCGAATTTGTAGAAGAGCAGATTTGCATATTCATTTGGTTACCTGGTCGGTCATACTCATTGTAGAATCCATTAGAACACCGAGGTTTCTAACTACACGAGATGGTTGAATAAGAGATTGTCCAATGTTAATTTCTGTAGGACAAACGTTTGTAGAAAAACGTGAGTTGAAAATGATGATTTCGGTTTTAGCATCGTTAAGAGCAAGCTTGTTAGATAAAGACCAAGATTTAATGTCGTCAATACAAGCCTCAATTTTTGCAAGGGCTAAGTCACGATTCGCCGGATTATAGGTGATATAAAGCTGTGTATCATCTGCATAAACAATACTCTTTATTCCATGAGCAGCTATGATATCTTGCAGCGGTGCACTAAACAATATAAATAATAGGGGTCCGGCTGCAGAACCTTGTGGCACACCGCACCACAGGCAATGACAGTCAGATTTCACACTATCAATGAGTACTGATTGATTACGGTTCTCCAAATACGAAGCGATCCATTTCAAAACTGTGTGACGTAACCCGTAACGAGAAGAAAGACGCTTGCAAAGATGAGTATGGACAAGAGTGTCAAAGGCGGAGGAGAAATCCAGGAGTACCAAGACTGCTTCTTGGTGATTATCTAGCGCGAGCAGGATGTCATTTTGCACGCTGTGAACAGATGTTTTGTATAACTCCAAATAGACTCAGTACAAGGCATATAGGCAATATCAAGTTGTATTGACACAAGCTTAGCCACGCATATCAAACATTTGGCACATTCAGGTCGGGGGGGGGGGGGGGGGGGGGGAAGTAGTTGTTATCAAATCAACAGAAATCCTATCAAGTTTTCCATCAAAACCTCTGGGTCTAATCTTTAATTGTTTTTTAACCTTTTACCCTCTAAAAAATTAACAAAACCCGGAATGGAAAAGGCAAAAAACCCTAGTCACTGATCCGATTCTTATGGGGTTAATAAAGTGTGAGATTCCATTAGTTTGGTATGTAACCCTGAGAGCAAGGTCAAAAATAGTTCTACTCTATAGAGAGAACTATAACAAGTTTCTGGGGGAAAATTTACTTAATTTGTAAACCCATTGTTCTTTTGCATGCGCCCGTGCTCAATAGAAAAATAGACTGTGCAAGGCTTGCACGTGATGAAATGCTGTGCCTCATTGAAGTGTAAGATTTTGTTTTCTTTGCTCTTTTACCCTTACAGTCCAAAATTTGTAAATACCCCTGCCGGGATTCAGAAGGACTAAGGCTGGTAGGCCCAGATAACAATTGCTTATCACTGGGATCAGGCATTCTGATCTTTAGCAAGTTTCCTTCACGCTTTCACCCTTACATTCTTAAATCCTTCCATTGTGAAGGATTCTGAAGGACTGGGGCTGAAGTGCTTTATAGCGCATGTTCCACATTCCATATTACACTGCAAGCTCAATCACAAACGGTTTTTAAAACCATGACATGGGGTCAAGCTCTCATTGGCCTGTTTGAAGCCCTGCGAGGAAAGCACACTTTTCCTAACTAACTGATGGAGCCCAAGCTCGAGCCCAGCCCAAGACCAAACCCAGCCCAAGACCAAGCCCAAGCCCAGCCCAAGACCAAGCCCAGCTCAACCCAAGCCCAATCCAAGACCAAGCCCAGCTCAACCCAAGACCAAGCCCAGCCCAAGCCATGGTTTTAAAAACAGCTTATGTCTCATGTATGTTAGTGACTCGGCCTACTTCATACGATAAATACATACCACAATGGCCGCCTTCATCACTTTGATCACCACAGTCATTGTCGTGATCACATTCCCATGACGACACGATGCATAATCCATTATTGCATGTAAACTCATCATCACCACAGGGGGTCCGTGCTGCAGGAGCAAAAAAAAAAAACAAAACGTAAAAAATCTAGAATCAAATCTAAAAATCCCTAAACTAAAAATTCTCAATAACAAATCAAATATAAACCATGTGTATATCTACTTGCTAGGTAGATTTTGTTCTTTGAGAACTTGTCTAGCTATTTATTCTACTGCCGCGGAGTAGATTATTCGGAATTCGGCAGACTTCGAGAGACTTCTCAGTTCTGAAAAGAACTGTCCTGCTTTTTAAATACTCCCCGAGTGGAAGGTAGGAAACCGGCCAGGACTACTACTGACGCTTAGTGGATTGAATAAATAAATAAAATACAAAACACAGAATGAAATTAAAGAAAAATAAGAGCAGATTGAAGCATGACTTTGTCAAAAAAGTGCAACACTTCAGTACAGGTGAATTAAGCCACTTCCATAAAAAAACAGTCAGTTAAATTGTTTCGTAAATCAGCACAATATACCATAATTATTATTATTATTATTATTATTTATTCGGCCAAGATTCAAAGACAATAAAGATCACAAAAAATACAGTATGTACAAGTAAACAGAATCGAGCAAAATAGAAAATATAAGTCAAAATTATTTTTAAAAAATAAATACGACAGTACAAAAACTAAGACAAAACGAAGTTGGAAGGAAAAGGGAAGGGGTGGTTGGGCAACCATGAAAGACAACGGGAAGAGAAAAAAAAAAAAAAAAAAAAAAAGAAAAAGAAAAAAAGGCAACAAGCAACAAAGCAACAAAGCAACAACAAAGCAACAACAAAAACAACAACAAGACACAAACAAAGAACAGCTCAAGACATATTAATAAACAAGAACATGACAAAAACAACAGAATCGGAAAAACAAGAATCAAGAACAACATAACCAATTTAAGCCGGCCAGGATAGACAAAAGTGTACCTAAACACTGTGACCCGAAGGCCTGTCTATCCAAGCTTAAATGGTGACATAAGACAATAAATTTAAACAAGGAATACTACATTCATGTATATAAAGGCAAACAAAAGTAAAAATATAAAATTTCAAGACCAAAATTAGTTAACTATGAAATCGAATAAATTATATAAAGCACAATGTATACAAACAAATTCAATCTGATCTTAATACTTACTACAATTCATTTCATCATCAGCATGCTCACAGTCACTGTCACCATCACACAGCCAAGTCATCGGGATACACCTGTTTCTGCCAGGACGATTCTGGGTACAGGTGAAATATTCCTCTGCACACACATGAGTGTCTGAATAACGAGGCAAATAAAGGGGACTACGTTTGAATTGTGACAGGTTGTAAGAGGTAGGCAAGCAGGATACAGGTAGTGAATTTTAAAGTGAGGCAGTCTGTGGGAAGAAGCTTGATGAGTACCACTGAGTATAAACTTTGGGGACAGCTACAGTATAAGGATTGTGAATGAACAGAGAAATGTGGGTGCGGCCAAAGGTACAGCTAAGATAAAGTGAGTTCTATGGGGTAAGTCAGTGCCACACCTTCCAATTGAGTTGAAAGAATACATCTCTTTGCATAAAGAAGTTTTTCTCTCGATCTTATAGTACAATGTCACCCTAACACTGTTTCTAGTTACAATAACAATTCGAGCCAAATTTGTCTGGACTGGCCAATGGCAGACATTTTTTAATGCCCGGAACAACTTCAGGGTGCCCTTTAGTTTTTGTATTCAGTTGGATGGCTGACGTGGATATCCACCTAGATATTCTATGCTGTAGCGTGCAGAGCGCATTCACCTACACTGCTACACTTATAAGGTTCACCTGTACGAGGGACAGAAGGTACTAGCAATCATGCTCGTAATTTCCCTTTTTTCCGGGGGTTATTGAGTATTCAGCCCTTTTGTCCTTTTGTTATACAAATGTGGCGTACAAGAATGGACAGGCTGCCATCATTGTTGTATTAAGCTCAATGGGAGGCAAGGCCGAGTGTTCCGAGATTCCAGCATACCTTGGCAGATTGTCGGCCATTGCTTAGGCCGAGGTTGTGCAGTTCACTGCGAGTACCTATATGTACTGACAAAACAACATCATATCCTGGTGCTTATTATGAGCACCTTGGTTGTCTTTCCTTGGTCAAGTCGGGGTTTCTTTTGTGGCAACAATATTTTCAAAGGAAACCGATTACCCCAGAAGCTCCAAAAGGTTCCGAAAAAGAATACCACGGGTGGGCATGGAACATTTTCCTTGAAGTGGTTAAAAAATAACAACAAGCTGAAACTTAAGAAAAACTATTCTTAAGGGGGGCGAAGCTTAAAGAGAAAGGGAAGTGACCAATTCAATTCATTTTTCTCAGAAGGATGTCATCAGATGTTTTGGATGTTGACAAATTTTGCACTGGAAGCTTTTGAATACAATGGCAGTTTACACCATTTTAACGTGAGGTTAGAGACTTGTAATTTGTCCCCCTCTATTTTATGGAAATTGAGCTCGAATCATAAAATAGAATTGGTCATTCCCTTCCTCTTTATTGAAGTGGTCCTTTTATGCCTGTAGTAACATGTTTATCACCTCGTGGGGACATAGATCTATCTGAACAACATACCACAGCTGTGACGTCCGTCCTCATCAGAGTCATCTCCGCAGTCATTGTCTGTATCACAGATCCAGGACTCAGGAATGCATCTTTTGTTGTCACACGTGAAGTAATTGGTGGTGCAGGTGAAATCAGGATGGGCTGAGGATGGAAGAGAGCAACGAAATGCTTTGGAAAGTGAATGGGATATTTTTTGTAATAATAATAATAATAATAATAATAATGGGTTCATATATAGGGCTTTATCACATCCCTAGGGGCGTATCAAAGACCTCATTGTTTGTTTTTCAACAGGATAAGCAGAGCTATGTTTTGAATTATGAGACCCATTTATGTAGCACCTTCTGAATGGTTTACAAGGTGCTGCGGCACATTCAGCAGCCACTACCAGAAACATCGCAGGCAAACCCTTTTCTCTTCGGGACAAGTGTAACTGGGTTCTTTTACATGCATTACACAACCACATGGGAGCTATGGCTATATGTCCCATCCGAAGGGCGAAGCAGTAATGGTTAAGTGTCTCGCTTAAGGACACAAGTGTCAAGACCGGGACTCAAACCCACAACAGAGCTTGAGTTCAGTGCGCTTGACAGCTCGGCCACGACATGCCTTATTCTGTAAAATTCCAAAAATTCTGCTTTATGTAAGATTTTGATGCTCTGTGGTAAGTGTTTTGTATAACTACGTATATCAATTCTTGAACCATCAATGCTGACTTGTGTTACTTACAGCAGAAATCTCCTTCATCGGTGCCGTCTAGACAATCGACTTCGTCATCACACAGCCAGTAGCCAGGTACACACTGTCCAGAATCACAACGATGTGATGATACTAGACAAGTCGTTTGTGCTGCACACAAATATCAACATAAAGAGACATTTGTTAGGTTAAGTTATTACAGGCCTCGGCCTCAACTGTTGCAGTGACTGGCAAGAGGGACCAGTTATCTTGTCATTTTAACTGGTCCACCAGCTTTTTCGGCGGTCTATAATTCATATTAAAGGGGGTTGTTTTTCAAAACTTACTGAGGCAGCTGGCCATCTGGGGAGCTTTTTGACTGGTCCCCGGGCCTTTTTATTTACATTCATTTTTTTAAAGAAATCCTGCAGGATAAAGGCTTTTGTTTTACTCATTTCCTCAAAAAATATGGCATTTCAAGCAAAACTATTTCAAGGGGAGTTTTCCACCATGACCATCTTTATACCATGTAAGTTATGTGCAAATCTGTGAACAGTTATATTTTCAATCTTACCAATGTTGTACACACCCTTTAAAATGCTAGGTCTGATTTTTGGCTGATTTGAATCAAAAATTCATCACCATAGGTGACTTAAATCGGCTGCAATCATACCCCCTCTTCTTTACCATTGACAACTTTGGGAGGACGCTGTCAATTATAAGTACAAATCATCTATACATTCATTTTTTAAAAGAAATCAGTAGGGGAGGGGAATTTTAAAGATATACGAAAGTATTATTTTTAGCTTCTTAAAAACTAAGCAGTTTTAAGTCCCTCATTCAACTTTTTTTTTTTTCTTGTTGAAAGAGGCTTGGGAGAGAAGAGATACACTCACTGCCTCTTTGATAAACAAAGTTATCTTACCACAGTATAGTGGATTCTCATCAGAGTTGTCAAGACAGTCGTTCTCTCCGTCACAGCGCCAATGAGCATGAATGCATATGTGGGTATTGAGGCATTTCAGGAAGGGTGGTATGCAGGTTACTTCAGCTGTGAAGTGAAAAAACAGATTTTTGGGGGTCAAATATTATTTGTGTTTTACCCATACGCTGATGAATGTTGAGCACTGTATACTCGGTACTTTTCAAAGTCCTGTAAAACAAATCCACGCAGGCATGTTACTCGTGTGGGAGCCGAACCCACAACCTTTGCCATTCCTGAACAGATTTCTTACCTCTAGACCACCAACCTTTTCCTGTAGCTAGAGGCAGTTCAAATCCTGTATTTTAGAAGTGGTACCGCTACAATTTAATAAATTCAAATGTTATAATGTCAAATGTTGTGTCTTTAAAGGGTGTGTACAACATTGGTAATTGCCAAAGACCTGTATCCACACTTGATGTGACCCAACCTACATGAAACAACAAACCTGTGAAAGTTTAAGCTAAATCGGTCTTCAGAGTAATTAGAAAATAGTGGAAAAAAACCTTATATGTTTTAACCTTTTTTCAAACATCGGATTTTATCCTGCAGGATAAAGGCTTTTGTTTTACTCATTCCCTCAAAAAATATGGCATTTCAAGCAAAACTATTTCAAGGGGAGTTTTCCACCATGACCATCTTTATACCATGTAAGTTATGTGCAAATCTGTGAACAGTTATATTTTCAATCTTACCAATGTTGTACACACCCTTTAAAATGCTAGGTCTGATTTTTGGCTGATTTGAATCAAAAATTCATCACCATAGGTGACTTAAATCGGCTGCAATCATACCCCCTCTTCTTTACCATTGACAACTTTAGTCAACTGTACTCATACCTCCTTTTCTTTATCATCGATAACTTTAGTCGACTACACTCACACCCCCTCTTCATAACCATTGGTAACCATTGGTCAACCAAACTTACACACACACCAACAGAAACAAAACTCAAGCCTGAGCACACAGAGGCCAGTTGTTGTGAAGCTGTAGTTTTGTCCATGTTCACCCTCCATAAATTTACAATGGTTGGAAAGAGAAAGTTCAGATCTGTCCAATGATGGTAAAAATAACATAGGGTTGCAATCCCTTCAACTATGGAGCGCCAAAATGTGTGCTTCACGCTTGAGTGGTCAAGCATTGTGGTTACCTGCGGTTGTTTATGTTAAAATAATTTGGTAACGAAAGGGTTAGGTACAATATTTATTATGATGTGAATGAAGACTGTAACTCCACTTTGAAGTGATTGCATAATAGCAACCTTATTTTATTTTACCATCATTTGAAAGATCCAATCTTTCTCTTTAAGCTTGGGCTGGACAAAATTACAGCTTTTAACAAATGGCCTTTGTGCTCAGGCTTGAGTGCTTTTTTGTGTGTCATCGTGGGCGACTTTAGTTGCCATTGGGGCTCAAGCAGGGTGTAGCGCACAGTCGACTAAAGTCACCCTTGGGGCTGAAAGGATTAACTTACGACAATTCGTCTCGTCCGTATAGTTGCCATCTCTACAATCGTCATAGCCGTCACAAAGATCTGATTGTGCAATACAGCGGCCATTTGGGCAGGTATAATCGTCACCGGGGCAAGTTGGAAAGTCTGCAAGGAAAACCAACCAAGTTTAACATGACAAAAAGGACAATACATTGTACCACTTTGTATCCATCAGCAGAGCTGCCAACACTTGCATCTTGCAATCAGGGAGACTTTGCACAGTAATCAGGGAGATATATTAGAATTACATTCAACATAATAGATAATAAGTTTACATAATCAAGGAGATTTTCAAATTTGTTCATTAGAAAAGATTTGTGACCCGACAGTTCTCCAAGTCTTAAAAATTTAAAATTTTGCTCATGTGGATCAAGATTTTTTTTCAATCTTCATTTGGGTACTAAGCAAAACCCTTGTTGACTGTTGTAATCTATGCTACAAGTTTTGGAGAAAATTTTGTTGTGTGACCTCTTTTTTACTGTGACAAAAATGATTGAGTTATTTGACGCTAAACTTGTGTTGGTTGTGACGAGGGTGGATGGTCAGCGTTTCTGATAATTTTTTCAGTAAGTAATAATTTCAACTCTAAAATTCTCAAATCAAAGAAGACATTCCTTGCAGGATTGAAAGCCGGCTATCTTTAATATTTGTTTTCTTTTTTTCTTTTTTAATGAGAGATCGCCTAGCACCACAAGGCCACAGACGGCCACTTCAAGGTGAGGGCTACACTTAACTAATTTGGGCTATTGACCCAAATCAACTGCCACCAGGGGCACGTTGCCACCTACTCCTGGGGCTGAAACAAGGTTATCCCCTTTACAGTCTGTAAGGATGTAGGCATGGGTGTCATCCACTAGGAGCCTGGCTGGTAGAGCAGAATGCACTACCTTCCCAACTTTTTACGAAGCAATTATGGTTAAGTGCCTTGCTCAAGGGCACAAGTGTCATGACTGGGATTCGGACCCACACTCTGCTGCTGACAACACCAGAGCTTGGGTCCCGTGAATTAGACCGCTCGGCCACGACACGCCACAAAGAACAGTGAAATTTCAGCAATATCAAATGTTACTGGAAGCAGACTTTAAATAGTAAAGTTTGTTAACAAATTAACTTAGCTATGTCAAGTTTTAAAGGTTAAGAGCGAAGGCTAGGTATAAATGTTGTCATAAAAAAATACTTGTCAAGTTTGAATCAACTTCTTATTCACAGAGGACAGAGTAGAGTCGGAGCCTTACCACAGTTTTCTTCATCCGAATTATCCCTGCAATCATTGTCATAGTCACAAATGAACGAGGACGGAACACAGCGACCGTTGTTGCACATATACTCTGTAGACTCACACACATGATCAACTGTACAAAGACAAAAGGAAAATATGATTACTACAGTTTTAATTTTTGTTGATGTTGAGAGCAGCATTCAGTGGGTGTAGAGCTGAGACACATTCTTTGACACTTCCTCCAGTCGGCAATACTCAATCAGACCTCGCGATAGCAGGGAACCGCTCTTACCAGCAGTGTTCTCCCTCGACAGCGTTCAACCTGGTCAAATGCTAGTTCAAGGTAAGGTCACAGATTGGTAAATACTATTTTGAGAAAGAGTTCCCTTCAAAGTAACAATGGCTTGGACAATTTTTCACCCAAAAACATTTGAATCTGAGAAACGATTCATGCATATAAAATCCTTTCTACTTTTTTTGTTAGAATTTAAGCCTGAGCTGCAATTAAAGGCACGTTGTAATGACTCAAAAAATGTAGACCCATAAAGTCGTGTGATTCTGCAGTAAGTTGTAAATCAATATATATGTTATTCTCTGCCCAGTATTGCACTGACTAATCACATCTGCACACTGTCTGGGCCCAAATTCATAAAGCAGACAATTTTGCTTAATACAAATGTTGTGCTTAGTGAAAGTTAGCAGAATACCAGTCAGCAATGGTGCATGTGACATGGTATTTTGGCTGGTGATCTTACTCTGGCAAGCATAATCTTATTGTGCTTAGCTGCATTTTGTGCTTTAAGCAGCTCTCTGAAATTGGGCCCTGATCCAACAGTTAGACACACTGACCACCCTTTGAGTATTAAACCACAAGTTAGACACACTGACCACCCTTTGAGTATTAAACCACAAGTTAGACACACTGAACACCCTTTGAGTATTAAACCACAAGTTAGACACACTGACCACCCTTTGAGTATTAAACCACAAGTTAGACACACTGACCACCCTTTGAGTATTAAACCACAAGTTAGACACACTGACCACCCTTTGAGTATTAAACCACAAGTTAGACACACTGAACACCCTTTGAGTATTAAACCACAAGTTAGACACACTGAACACCCTTTGAGTATTAAACCACAAGTTAGACACACTGAACACCCTTTGAGTATTAAACCACAAGTTAGACACACTGACCACCCTTTGAGTATTAAACCACAAGTTAGACACACTGACCACCCTTTGAGTATTAAACCACAAGTTAGACACACTGACCACCCTTTGAGTATTAAACCACAAGTTAGACACACTGAACACCCTTTGAGTATTAAACCACAAGTTAGACACACTGAACACCCTTTGAGTATTAAACCACAAGTTAGACACACTGAACACCCTTTGAGTATTAAACCACAAGTTAGACACACTGAACACCCTTTGAGTATTAAACCACAAGTTAGACACACTGAACACCCTTTGAGTATTAAACCACAAGTTAGACACACTGAACACCCTTTGAGTATTAAACCACAAGTTAGACACACTGAACACCCTTTGAGTATTAAACCACAAGTTAGACACACTGAACACCCTTTGAGTATTAAACCACAAGTTAGACACACTGAACACCCTTTGAGTATTAAACCACAAGTTAGACACACTGAACACCCTTTGAGTATTAAACCACAAGTTAGACACACTGAACACCCTTTGAGTATTAAACCACAAGTTAGACACACTGAACACCCTTTGAGTATTAAACCACAAGTTAGACACACTGAACACCCTTTGAGTATTAAACCACAAGTTAGACACACTGAACACCCTTTGAGTATTAAACCACAAGTTAGACACACTGAACACCCTTTGAGTATTAAACCACAAGTTAGACACACTGAACACCCTTTGAGTATTAAACCACAAGTTAGACACACTGAACACCCTTTGAGTATTAAACCACAAGTTAGACACACTGAACACCCTTTGAGTATTAAACCACAAGTTAGACACACTGAACACCCTTTGAGTATTAAACCACAAGTTAGACACACTGAACACCCTTTGAGTATTAAACCACAAGTTAGACACACTGAACACCCTTTGAGTATTAAACCACAAGTTAGACACACTGAACACCCTTTGAGTATTAAACCACAAGTTAGACACACTGAACACCCTTTGAGTATTAAACCACAAGTTAGACACACTGAACACCCTTTGAGTATTAAACCACAAGTTAGACACACTGAACACCCTTTGAGTATTAAACCACAAGTTAGACACACTGAACACCCTTTGAGTATTAAACCACAAGTTAGACACACTGAACACCCTTTGAGTATTAAACCACAAGTTAGACACACTGAACACCCTTTGAGTATTAAACCACAAGTTAGACACACTGAACACCCTTTGAGTATTAAACCACAAGTTAGACACACTGAACACCCTTTGAGTATTAAACCACAAGTTAGACACACTGAACACCCTTTGAGTATTAAACCACAAGTTAGACACACTGAACACCCTTTGAGTATTAAACCACAAGTTAGACACACTGAACACCCTTTGAGTATTAAACCACAAGTTAGACACACTGAACACCCTTTGAGTATTAAACCACAAGTTAGACACACTGAACACCCTTTGAGTATTAAACCACAAGGGAAACTGACCAGGTAAGTATAAAACAGTTAGACACACTGAACACCCTTTGAGTATTAAACCACAAGTTAGACACACTGAACACCCTTTGAGTATTAAACCACAAGTTAGACACACTGAACACCCTTTGAGTATTAAACCACAAGTTAGACACACTGAACACCCTTTGAGTATTAAACCACAAGTTAGACACACTGAACACCCTTTGAGTATTAAACCACAAGTTAGACACACTGAACACCCTTTGAGTATTAAACCACAAGTTAGACACACTGAACACCCTTTGAGTATTAAACCACAAGGGAAACTGACCAGGTAAGTATAAAACAGTTAGACACACTGAACACCCTTTGAGTATTAAACCACAAGTTAGACACACTGAACACCCTTTGAGTATTAAACCACAAGTTAGACACACTGAACACCCTTTGAGTATTAAACCACAAGTTAGACACACTGAACACCCTTTGAGTATTAAACCACAAGTTAGACACACTGAACACCCTTTGAGTATTAAACCACAAGTTAGACACACTGAACACCCTTTGAGTATTAAACCACAAGTTAGACACACTGAACACCCTTTGAGTATTAAACCACAAGTTAGACACACTGAACACCCTTTGAGTATTAAACCACAAGTTAGACACACTGAACACCCTTTGAGTATTAAACCACAAGGGAAACTGACCAGGTAAGTATAAAACAGTTAGACACACTGAACACCCTTTGAGTATTAAACCACAAGTTAGACACACTGAACACCCTTTGAGTATTAAACCACAAGTTAGACACACTGAACACCCTTTGAGTATTAAACCACAAGTTAGACACACTGAACACCCTTTGAGTATTAAACCACAAGGGAAACTGACCAGGTAAGTATAAAACAGTTAGACACACTGAACACCCTTTGAGTATTAAACCACAAGTTAGACACACTGAACACCCTTTGAGTATTAAACCACAAGTTAGACACACTGAACACCCTTTGAGTATTAAACCACAAGTTAGACACACTGAACACCCTTTGAGTATTAAACCACAAGTTAGACACACTGAACACCCTTTGAGTATTAAACCACAAGTTAGACACACTGAACACCCTTTGAGTATTAAACCACAAGTTAGACACACTGAACACCCTTTGAGTATTAAACCACAAGGGAAACTGACCAGGTAAGTATAAAACAGTTAGACACACTGAACACCCTTTGAGTATTAAACCACAAGTTAGACACACTGAACACCCTTTGAGTATTAAACCACAAGTTAGACACACTGAACACCCTTTGAGTATTAAACCACAAGTTAGACACACTGAACACCCTTTGAGTATTAAACCACAAGTTAGACACACTGAACACCCTTTGAGTATTAAACCACAAGGGAAACTGACCAGGTAAGTATAAAACAGTTAGACACACTGAACACCCTTTGAGTATTAAACCACAAGTTAGACACACTGAACACCCTTTGAGTATTAAACCACAAGTTAGACACACTGAACACCCTTTGAGTATTAAACCACAAGTTAGACACACTGAACACCCTTTGAGTATTAAACCACAAGGGAAACTGACCAGGTAAGTATAAAACAGTTAGACACACTGAACACCCTTTGAGTATTAAACCACAAGTTAGACACACTGAACACCCTTTGAGTATTAAACCACAAGTTAGACACACTGAACACCCTTTGAGTATTAAACCACAAGTTAGACACACTGAACACCCTTTGAGTATTAAACCACAAGTTAGACACACTGAACACCCTTTGAGTATTAAACCACAAGTTAGACACACTGAACACCCTTTGAGTATTAAACCACAAGTTAGACACACTGAACACCCTTTGAGTATTAAACCACAAGGGAAACTGACCAGGTAAGTATAAAACAGTTAGACACACTGAACACCCTTTGAGTATTAAACCACAAGTTAGACACACTGAACACCCTTTGAGTATTAAACCACAAGTTAGACACACTGAACACCCTTTGAGTATTAAACCACAAGTTAGACACACTGAACACCCTTTGAGTATTAAACCACAAGGGAAACTGACCAGGTAAGTATAAAACAGTTAGACACACTGAACACCCTTTGAGTATTAAACCACAAGGGAAACTGACCAGGTAAGTATAAAACAGTTAGACACACTGAACACCCTTTGAGTATTAAACCACAAGTTAGACACACTGAACACCCTTTGAGTATTAAACCACAAGGGAAACTGACCAGGTAAGTATAAAACAGTTAGACACACTGAACACCCTTTGAGTATTAAACCACAAGTTAGACACACTGAACACCCTTTGAGTATTAAACCACAAGGGAAACTGACCAGGTAAGTATAAAACAGTTAGACACACTGAACACCCTTTGAGTATTAAACCACAAGTTAGACACACTGAACACCCTTTGAGTATTAAACCACAAGTTAGACACACTGAACACCCTTTGAGTATTAAACCACAAGTTAGACACACTGAACACCCTTTGAGTATTAAACCACAAGGGAAACTGACCAGGTAAGTATAAAACAGTTAGACACACTGAACACCCTTTGAGTATTAAACCACAAGTTAGACACACTGAACACCCTTTGAGTATTAAACCACAAGTTAGACACACTGAACACCCTTTGAGTATTAAACCACAAGGGAAACTGACCAGGTAAGTATAAAACAGTTAGACACACTGAACACCCTTTGAGTATTAAACCACAAGGGAAACTGACCAGGTAAGTATAAAACAGTTAGACACACTGAACACCCTTTGAGTATTAAACCACAAGGGAAACTGACCAGGTAAGTATAAAACAGTTAGACACACTGAACACCCTTTGAGTATTAAACCACAAGGGAAACTGACCAGGTAAGTATAAAACAGTTAGACACACTGAACACCCTTTGAGTATTAAACCACAAGGGAAACTGACCAGGTAAGTATAAAACAGTTAGACACACTGAACACCCTTTGAGTATTAAACCACAAGGGAAACTGACCAGGTAAGTATAAAACAGTTAGACACACTGACCACCCTTTGAGTATTAAACCACAAGTTAGACACACTGAACACCCTTTGAGTATTAAACCACAAGTTAGACACACTGAACACCCTTTGAGTATTAAACCACAAGTTAGACACACTGAACACCCTTTGAGTATTAAACCACAAGTTAGACACACTGAACACCCTTTGAGTATTAAACCACAAGGGAAACTGACCAGGTAAGTATAAAACAGTTAGACACACTGAACACCCTTTGAGTATTAAACCACAAGGGAAACTGACCAGGTAAGTATAAAACAGTTAGACACACTGAACACCCTTTGAGTATTAAACCACAAGTTAGACACACTGAACACCCTTTGAGTATTAAACCACAAGGGAAACTGACCAGGTAAGTATAAAACAGTTAGACACACTGAACACCCTTTGAGTATTAAACCACAAGTTAGACACACTGAACACCCTTTGAGTATTAAACCACAAGGGAAACTGACCAGGTAAGTATAAAACAGTTAGACACACTGAACACCCTTTGAGTATTAAACCACAAGTTAGACACACTGAACACCCTTTGAGTATTAAACCACAAGTTAGACACACTGAACACCCTTTGAGTATTAAACCACAAGTTAGACACACTGAACACCCTTTGAGTATTAAACCACAAGGGAAACTGACCAGGTAAGTATAAAACAGTTAGACACACTGAACACCCTTTGAGTATTAAACCACAAGTTAGACACACTGAACACCCTTTGAGTATTAAACCACAAGTTAGACACACTGAACACCCTTTGAGTATTAAACCACAAGGGAAACTGACCAGGTAAGTATAAAACAGTTAGACACACTGAACACCCTTTGAGTATTAAACCACAAGGGAAACTGACCAGGTAAGTATAAAACAGTTAGACACACTGAACACCCTTTGAGTATTAAACCACAAGGGAAACTGACCAGGTAAGTATAAAACAGTTAGACACACTGAACACCCTTTGAGTATTAAACCACAAGGGAAACTGACCAGGTAAGTATAAAACAGTTAGACACACTGAACACCCTTTGAGTATTAAACCACAAGGGAAACTGACCAGGTAAGTATAAAACAGTTAGACACACTGAACACCCTTTGAGTATTAAACCACAAGGGAAACTGACCAGGTAAGT
Organism: Leptasterias polaris; assembly: GCA_037783415.1. Lineage (NCBI taxonomy): Eukaryota > Metazoa > Echinodermata > Asteroidea > Forcipulatida > Asteriidae > Leptasterias > Leptasterias polaris. Next base: position 1,909,842 of record JAZGTN010000214.1, on the reverse strand, counting down.
ATAAAACAGTTAGACACACTGAACACCCTTTGAGTATTAAACCACAAGGGAAACTGACCAGGTAAGTATAAAACAGTTAGACACACTGACCACCCTTTGAGTATTAAACCACAAGGGAAACTGACCAGGTAAGTATAAAACAGTTAGACACACTGAACACCCTTTGAGTATTAAACCACAAGGGAAACTGACCAGGTAAGTATAAAACAGTTAGACACACTGACCACCCTTTGAGTATTAAACCACAAGGGAAACTGACCAGGTAAGTATAAAACAGTTAGACACACTGAACACCCTTTGAGTATTAAACCACAAGGGAAACTGACCAGGTAAGTATAAAACAGTTAGACACACTGAACACCCTTTGAGTATTAAACCACAAGGGAAACTGACCAGGTAAGTATAAAACAGTTAGACACACTGAACACCCTTTGAGTATTAAACCACAAGGGAAACTGACCAGGTAAGTATAAAACAGTTAGACACACTGAACACCCTTTGAGTATTAAACCACAAGGGAAACTGACCAGGTAAGTATAAAACAGTTAGACACACTGACCACCCTTTGAGTATTAAACCACAAGGGAAACTGACCAGGTAAGTATAAAACAGTTAGACACACTGAACACCCTTTGAGTATTAAACCACAAGGGAAACTGACCAGGTAAGTATAAAACAGTTAGACACACTGAACACCCTTTGAGTATTAAACCACAAGGGAAACTGACCAGGTAAGTATAAAACAGTTAGACACACTGAACACCCTTTGAGTATTAAACCACAAGGGAAACTGACCAGGTAAGTATAAAACAGTTAGACACACTGAACACCCTTTGAGTATTAAACCACAAGGGAAACTGACCAGGTAAGTATAAAACAGTTAGACACACTGAACACCCTTTGAGTATTAAACCACAAGGGAAACTGACCAGGTAAGTATAAAACAGTTAGACACACTGAACACCCTTTGAGTATTAAACCACAAGGGAAACTGACCGGGTAAGTATAAAACAATTTGGGGCATGTACATGTAGTGTACAGTATTACAAAATCAAGCTGCTGCCATTGGGATGGCTATATTGTGCATTTTGTGTGTTGCATGGTTGGCTGCTTCTCAGAATACCACATTAAGCCACTTTAACCCTTTCAGCCCCAAGGGCGACTATAGTCACCCAAGACAACACACAACAAAGCACTCAAGCCTGGGCACAAAGGCCATTTGTTAAAAAGCTGTAGTTTTGTCCATGTTACCCTCCATACCCAAGCTTACCATCATTGGAAAGAGAATGATCGGATCTTTCCAATGACGGTAAAATAAGATAGGGTTGTTATTTTGCAACCGCTTCAAATTAGAGTAGAAAGATCCGAAATGCCAAACACCTATGGAGCGCCATAAGGTTGTGTGCAAAAAAGTGTTTGGGTTTTTAGAACACACTGAGGAAGCAAAGACCAAGAACTTGGACATTTTTTGGCTGATTTCAATGATTTTTGAATTATATGAAAGGAAATTCAATAAGTAAGACAATTTTTATTACTCATTATGCTCTGAAATAAAATCTTCAAGGTAATAACAGAGTTTGTAAAATCAAACTTTGAACACCAGCTTCCTGTTGTGTCAGGAAGTGTGCTTCACGCTTGAGTGGTCAAAGAACATGGGCTCCAGCAGTTGTTTATGTCAAAAGAACTTGGGGCTGAAAGGGTTAAAGGGAAAGTATACCTTTGGTTTTTGGAACCGTTAGATTATTTTAATACAAATGTAGATATATACATACAATAAAACGAAGCTGTGAAAAGTTCATTTCAAAAGGGGGTGGCGTTTGTGAGATACATGTACATGCACCACCGAAACTCAGGAGAGGTTATGTCCACGCATGAATAATTAAACCGTAATTGGAATACACAATCTGATCGAGAAACATTTCTGGCAGTAACGTTTCTCAGATTCAACTTTTGAGTGATGATATCTTTTTCCATAACCACATTACTTCAAAGTGACATGGTTCTCAAACTGCTTTATACTACTGCAAGCTGCTGTACTTCTAACCATGCAAGTTTTTATTGCCATTACTTTTTAAAAGTGATTACCAAACATACACCTTCCCTTTAAGAAGTTATTATGGGAGTTCAGGGCTCGAATTTGGGGGGAAAATCCACAAGACTACAGGGCTTGTAGCTCAAAATATTTACTGGACCAGACATTTTTTTACAAGACCAGATTCAAAATGTGAAAATAAAAAATTGCTGACACAGTTTAACATGCATTTGACTGCTTTTATATGAACCCGAACTGAGACAAGTAAGAGAAGAGTATCCTTGATTACTCATAGAATTGAAAGATAATTTATCAGACCCAAAGTCAACACTTGAACATAATTTGTTTCTCTTATTCAATTGAAAAACACAAGACCATTGGACTTGTTAGGTCATAAGTTTACTGGCCCGACACCATAATTACTGGCCTCGGGCCTGTGGTTCAGTGTAAAATTCGAGCCCTGGAGTTGGGCTTGGTGGAACAGTCCACTGACCATGTGACCTGTGACATCACATGTTTTCAAGAGTTTGGGATTCCTGCAGGTATGATTTGACACAGCTCAATGGAGGGGAACAAAAATCCTGCATTCTATGGAAATTGTACCAAACAAATTATATTATACAAATAGTGGATGTATATGAGCGCATTGTGGCAGAATATATAATCACAAGGTGAAATCTGGAGCATTCCAATTCCTAAAGCAATAACACCTGAGTGGAATGGAAAATGCCGGATTTCACTAAGTGCTTATTCCAGCTGCAACATTGCATGTACGAAACGCATCCAATATTTGTTTTGTATCATTGAAATTCGTTTCGCATAGAAACACAAAATAGACATGGGAACATGTCCACCCCGTATTCTAAAAATTCTTTTAATGAAACCCATGCTTAATAACATGGACGACTCCATAGACACCAACCTTGCCTAGTTTGGACAAATGAGTGGGGAACAATTACTTTCAAAACGACACTGTGAAGCGTCCAAAGCGACCTGTAATACTTCATATAGAACTCCTATATTAAAGGGCCCCTGAAGTAAGAATTTCTTAGGAATACATTTTGAGCTACTTACTAATCCCCTTATGTGTATGAAAGCTAATTGACATCCATATTTGGTTAATTTCATTGCAAATTTAATTCTTCTGTAAACATTTGAAATTGTCCTCTCTTAATTATCTGGACAATTGAGGGCGCTGTCACAGTGACGTCATTTCAGCGAGACACTTGTTTTATTTCTGTTGAAAAATGAGATTGTGAACCTCAGAAATTGCTAGTTAAAAGAATTTGTCAGAAGAGTTTACGCTTTTGCTTACTGCTATGAGCTGACACACTAACAAGTCACTACAGAAAAGAAATTTTACAACAGCGAAATATCCTAATTTCTGTCCAAGTTGTGTCCATAAACTAATTGCAACATTGAGATTTCTGCCCGACATGACATCACACTTTTGCTCATGAATATGGAAAGTTGCATTTGCATTAAATACGAACAAACAGCAAATTAAAAATACCCCCTTACAAATTGCAAAACGAAAATTGCAAATAGCTGAAATGGGACACAAAGGTGCATCTCAAAGGGTTGCATTAAAAGCAATTGATTTCATGGGGTCCATGAAAGCAGCAGTATACATGGCAATATAAAGGAACACACATGACTTGTGTTCCGCCAATCAAATTACAAGGGTCTGTGTGTGTGCAGTATATAACAACATTTGAAAACAAGATTCGTAAATATGATACAAAATTGTGCCTTTGATGATACAATCACAGAATAGATCGATCCATTAAGCCCCGCCTCCTTACGAGTTGACCAATCACAGCCGCGAAACCCGATCACCATTAGTGCAAAGATCACCAAACGGCTCAAAATGGTGATCAGATTTCGCGGTTGTGATTGGTCAATGAGAAATGGGCGTGGCTTAATGGATCGGTGTATTGGCACACAGTCAGAGTATGTCATGAGAAAGGTATTTGGCTACAGGGCCATCGCAGACTTGAAAAAATATAGGTAGGATAACAAGCAATTGCCGCCTTTTTACAATTTAGAAATTAATACAATGTACTTGTTATTCTACCAAAATATTTTTCACAAATTTAAATCTTGTGACACAATTTTCCATTCCACTCGGGTGTTATTGCTTTCCCTTTGGGAAATGGAATGCTCCAGATTTCACCTTGTGATTATATATCATCTGCCACAATGCGCTCATATACATCCACTATTTGTATAATATAATTTGTTTGGTACAATTTCCATAGAATGCAGGATTTTTGTTCCCCTCCATTGAGCTGTGTCAAATCATACTCTTGAAATCCCAAACTCTTGAAAACATGTGATGTCACAGGTCACATGGTCAGTGGACTGTTCCACCAAGCCCAACTCCAGGGCTCGAATTTTACACTGAACCACAGGCCCGAGGCCAGTAATTTTAGTGTCGGGCCAGTAAACTTATGACCTAACAAGTCCAATGGTCTTGTGTTTTTCAATTGAATAAGAGAAACAAATTATGTTCAAGTGTTGACTTTGGGTCTGATAAATTATCTTTCAATTCTATGAGTAATCAAATACTCTTCTCTTACTTGTCTCAGTTCGGGTTCATATAAAAGCAGTCAAATGCATGTTAAACTGTGTCAGCAATTTTTTATTTTCCCTTTTTGAATCTGGTCTTGTAAAAAAATGTCTGGCCCAGTAAATATTTTGAGCTACAAGCCCTGTAGTCTTGTGGATTTTCCCCCCAAATTCGAGCCCTGAACTCCCATAATAACTTCTTAAAGGGAAGGTGTACGTTTGGTAATCACTTTTAAAAAGTAATGGCAATAAAAACTTGCATGGTTAGAAGTACAGCAGCTTGCAGTAGTATAAAGCAGTTTGAGAACCATGTCACTTTGAAGTAATGTGGTTATGGAAAAAGATATCATCACTCAAAAGTTGAATACCAAGATATTTTTCACAAATTTAAATCTTGTGACACACTCTGGCTGTCTGCCAATTTCAATGCTTTTTTTTATAAAGGCACAATTCCCCCATTTAATCTGCCCAAATGCCAGCTGAAATATTAACAAGATTACAAGTCTAGAAACGGCTATACTCACAGCAGTAGTTGACGGCTTCATCGGAGTTATCCCCACAGTCATTGTCAAGATCACATGCCCAACTCTCTGGTATACAGGTGTTTCCATTCACACAGGTAAACTGGCCAGCACTACAAGTTGCTGCTACAGCTGAAATAAAGAATAAACAAACTTTTACTAGATCAGGGCCCAATGTCATGGCTCTGCTTACTGTAAGCAAAGAATCAGCGCTTACGGAAGCAGGGAATTCAGCGCTTACGCCGAGAGTATTTCACGGGTTAGCTGGGAATTTTTGCTTGTGTGCTTGCGTAGTCCACGTTACTAGGCATTCTTCACTAGCGCTAAAATTCAGCGCTTGCCCTGTATCAAGCGGAGAATGGTGATCGCAAGCGCAGAATTCGGCGGTAAGCAGAGTCATGAAATTTGGCCCAGGCCTGTGAGTGAACCATTGGAAATAAAATGCCAAAAAATACATCCATGTCAGAATGATAATGGGAGTGGAGCTCCGCCTCGCTGAAACTTTCAATAGATGCTCTGAAAACTAACACTCCAACGGAAAAGAAATTGACATAAACATGTTCGATGAAAATCATCGCGCAAGGAAAAGGAGAAAAAAAAGAACCAACAGAGAAAGAAATCTTACATTTATACTGTAAAATAATCATTTTGTGCAGCCAGGATATCTATCCCTCACGCACTTATTATGGAAGGACATCTTAACTCTTTAAGTGCACAGGTCATACATGTTCGATCTATTTTATGTATGTATTCTGAAAGTGCCATTATTGTACATGTAAGATCTTTTTTATGTAAAGTGCCATTATTGTACATGTAAGATCTTTTTTATGTACTGAAAAAGTGTTATCAATCGTACATGTACGATCTTTTTTATGTACAGTACAGTACTGAAAAAGTTTTATCAATCGTACATGTACGACCCATAATATACATGTTATCACAAAAGGGCAATATCGCTCAAAATATTATTGACTTTGGGATGTATCAAGGCAACCAAAATCAGCAAGATACGTTTTGTCTGGTGAAAAAGACTTATTATTATTTCTTTGCACAGAATTTTGAAAAACATAAAAAAGCTGGGCATTTTAGGTTCAAAATGCAAAACAAAAGCAGACACTGAAAAAGCTAATTGTTGTTCCAAAAACACGATACGTTTAATCGAAAGAGCTAACTGTTGTTCCAAAAACATGACGCGTTCAATAGCAATTTGGACCTAGGATAACACATGCTTCAATTGCACACTATGAAGTATATGAATACATACAATGCCAGCGATCATACAACGCCCCTACGCACTATGAGTTAATACATGTAAGGCCCCCATGATTTTATATGCTGTATAGCCACAGCATGACGTTTTACTGACAAGAATGCTGCAAAGACCACAACGATCTCATGAATATTGATATAAATATCAACAGCCAATCACCGCCCATTTATGTTGTGTGCTGCCCCTGTGTGTACAGTATATCATGGAGCAAGGACAATATATGACATGTATATCAACCTATTTTTTAATTACGGTACATTGTACATGTCATGTACATGTAGCATGGTCATAGAATTTACGGACTTCACGTGTGCTCTATGATGTATGTGTAGCCGCTAACCGAGACAATTCGCTGTGCCTTTTTCTTTTATTTCAGCGCTTCCACACTAAAACCGGATTCACATTTTGTGATCATCTATATTTATAACAGCGGAAATAAAGAATCGGCATGGTCATTGACAACAAAAGTGGAAATGAAAAATTGGCCAATCAATGAAAAAGCGGATATCCGCTTTAAATCAGATATTTCACAGGGCTGGTTTTTTCAGGTGGAAATCTGTGGAAAATGTATTACAAATAATGGGCTGCATTATCGCAGAATATAGTCGCGTTCGGAGCGCCACGGCAGCTCAGGCTGTATACTCCCCAGGGAGCTGAGAAAGATTAAAGGAATGTTATTGGCCCAATGACCAGGGCACTAGTATAAAGCGCATTGAGACGCATTGAACTAGTTATTATTACTATTAATATTAAAACCATAATGAAAAGACTTTCAAAAGCGACTTCACTTACGGACACAGACTCGTCCATTATTTGCGATGACTAGTCCTAAATCTGGAGGACACAAGCAATCAACTTCTCCATTCATCCCTGGGTGACAAATGTGACTACATCCTCCATTGTGAGTAGAGCAGGAACTGACTGTACCTGGGGTGAGCAAAAAAAGACAAATATCCTAAATTAGTTACTATGCAAAAGACTGGGCACCCCAAAGCAACAACCAACCACCCCAAAGGGAAGGTATACGTTTGGTAATCACTCTTAAAATTACTGGCATTAAAAACTTACTTGGTTAGAAGTACAGCAGCTTTCGATAAAGCATTTTGAGAACCATTTCACTTCTAATCTAAGTAATGTGGAAAAATATGTCTGTTTTTATTCCCAAGAATTTGAATCTGAGAAACGTCACTGTCAAATAAGTATGTCTCAGATTGTTTATTCCAATTACAGATCATTCTCCCTACATGGACATAACCGCTCCGGCTATTCGGCAATATCTCAAAAACGCTACTACTTTTTGAAGTGAAATTCTCACAGGTTAGTTTTATCACAAGTATCTACATTTATATAGGATTAAAACAAACAACGGTTCGAAAAACCAAAGGTATACTTTGCCTTTAAACCCCCCTTGCCCAACAACTTAAGTGAGTGAACACACGAGTGTATTCACAGCTTAGATTGCTAAAACATCACAAAGTGGGTAGGGACTTATAATCGATTGGTCTACAAAATGTCTGGATGAGGTATGGTAGTTGGGGCTTGCCCTTCTTAAATAGTCCACTTACACATCCTGTTGGCAAGTTATTACATGTCTGTCACAAAGCGTGCATATATATCTGATGCATACCCAAAGTTTTCGCCACTTCCGGTGGGGCAGGAGATTCTGTCCCCCCCCCCCCCCATACTGCTGCAAACTGTGTACTAACTTATTCTGATAGTGCCCTTTTTGAATCAACCTCCTTCAGCCCATGCTAATATCCCATAATAGTGGACAGAATCTCCAGGGGAAACAATCTCCAGGGGACCGATTTCCCTAGGACACCTGCTCCAAAGCTGGCCTATATGTTTGGGTGTAATTTTTACTAAAATCAACCGTTTCATAGCTAGTTCAAAGGTATTTTTTTTATGACAGAAACTTTTGAGTCTGAAAAGTCTTTAAAGAAGTCCATAGTATATACTTTTCTTGTATAAGTCATCAAAGGAAAACTAGCTGAATGCAATTCCTATTGGCTCCTGGTAACCGGTGGCGCCAGTTTATGTCAAGTGGGCGTGGCACCTAGTGGAATCATGTCGCACTTTCGCACAGGGTATATCGAAGCTTCAAATTAACACAAACATACGGTCGATCAAGTTGGGTAATAGAATAGTCAAATTGCAAAGAGCAGAACTTGCTGAAGTGAATTGTTATTCCTTTTTTACTCTTTGTATAGTACAAGTTCAACCTTTAGAAGCCCCCCCCCCCCCTCCCCATGCACAAAACTGATCCCTTGGCTTTTCGATCCATTCAATGCACTAGGTTTAAAAATAAACATGAAAATGGTCTGCAGTCATGGAGAGTGAACCATCTACATACATTGTAGGTCCCTGGAATGCACTTTAATACAGACATACCTGGGGGTTTATATTTTGTTTGGCAAACAAGTTTTGTAAAGAACAAAAACTCTTGAACTGGAAGGAGGATTGGTTTTTGTACGATTCACGAACCCAAAAACATTTGTAACATGGGAAAGTGCAACATGGAAAGTATAGAGACCTATTAAAAGCTCACTCCGCAACAGTGAAGTTAAATAACAAGAAATTCCCTTGATCCACTAAAAGGGAAAATAGTAGTCCTGGCCGATTTCCTACCTCCCGCCAAGGCAGAACCGGTAGGTGATAAGCAGGACAGTTCTTTTCACAACTATAGGCAGTCTCCCGAATTCTGAAACCTACTCCGCTGCGGTAGAATAAATTGCGAGACAAGTTCTCAAAGAACAAATCTACACAGCTAAGTTGATATATTCACATGGTGTTACCGCAAACTGAATATACATCGATACCTCCCCATGCAATGCCTCAAAACCATACACACAGTGTACATGTGATTTATCTTATGTATTTTACATAATATAGTCTTTCTTGTAATGAAAACAAAGTACCCACAAACTCGACTAGCACTGTGACCACATAGGCCTGAAGATTCCTGTGTAGTGAAGTCAAGGAAGATATGTCTATTTAAATGTTAAAGAAGTGGCTGCTCTTCCTCCTAGACCTTTTACTGGAACCTATTAATCATACCCCCCCCCCCCCCCCCACCCCCTCCCTCTCTCACTATAGTGTTATAATTTTAGATTATTTGTTATGGATTCTTTTCCCATTTTAGGACTGGATTAATAGGCTTTTGAGTCAAAGTGATATGGTTTACTTTCATTAATCCTGGCCAATTTTAGATTGGGTTTGTTGGGTTTGTCTTGTTATCTGATTCCAATAGGTGTTCTTGCCTCTCTGTTTATACTTGTTCCATTACATGAGTAACTGAGCAGTAACAAATATTATTTTCTCAAATTATTATTTGTTTTTCTTTTTCTTTTGGGGGAGAGGTTGTTGTTTTGTTTTTGTTTGTTTTTTGCTTAGCAAGAGAAATATTTTATGAAAATGAGGCCACATAAAAATGGGCCCGCCGGTCTATGAACATGACTCCATATGAGAATGGGCCAACGTGGAATTGGGCCCAAATGGGAATAGGCCCACACGGAAATGTTTACAAAGTAAATCCAAAGTTCACTCACTAAACACAGTCCACAAACCAAACATATAAATGGTTCCCAGAAAACTGACCTTATTTTCAAACACTAATGTCAATAAACCCTGATACAATATGGGCACAAAAGAGAAAAACAGCTCCTTCCAGACAAGTCAACAATTAAACACTTGAACGCCAGATTCCCGAACAAATGTAACTGGTACGAATATTGGCAAGGCATGAATTAAAATATGTGACCCGCTCTATCAAAATTAGGAATGTCTCGGAAATCACATTTACGTGTAATTTGCCTTACAAAAGTTGTTGACAATCGAAAATCATAAAAAACCACTACAATAAACCGATTCCGTGAATTCGGTGGTAAACAAAACTTGATCTTTCTTGTCGTGGTCTTACCTTTAATTGAAAAGATGAATAAATCCACAAAAAGTATGTTTTCTTAAGCATGTTTGTACACATAGCTACAATAGCTAGCTGATGTTAAAACCGATTATCTGAATAAACACGTCGTACAAAAAGTGGCCTTGTCTTGTAGATTTTCTTCATTGCCAGAGAACTTCGGACTGGAATAATTCTACGGAAATAATAATGGTACTGCTGGAAAGCCAGTGAGTTACTTGTTATTATGGTATGCACAACTCAATTTTCAAAATTTCCGAGACATTCCTCAATTCGATAGAGCGGGTCACATACGTGTCTTCGGGGCTCGAATTTGGGGGAGAAATCCAGAAGACCACAGGGCTTGTTGCTCAAAATGTTTACAGGACCGGAATTGTTCTAACAAGACCATAACAGTTTAACATACTGTTTTTATTTGAACAAGCACTATGATATACGGTATCATTCGTCTTTATGTGTATACAAACTTCATTACTCAATAGAATGGAAAAATGTTTATCGGACTCAAAGTCAGCAGAAAAACATCACTTGTTTTTGTTTTAAGATATTACAGTGTGGTTTTGTCATTCAATTGAAAAACAAGACCGCTGGACATGGCCAGTCATGAGTTTACAGACCGACACTGGACTCAGGCCTGTTGTGTACTGTAAAATTTGAACCCTGGTGTTTCTTTTAAACCCCCCCCCCCCCCCCAAGCAAAAAAAAATAGCAAAAATGTAAAGGACAAGCCAGCAGACGTTGGCACTAAGCCATATGAATTTAGAAGTTAACAATACCGTACTTTTTCTACGTCATGGCTAAACTGTTTACCACACACCATTTTTTTCTTTTTTTTCCTCTCAATTGTTGTCTGCAACAACTACTTCGCATCTGATGAAGTGGTTGTTTCTACAAAATCTCATGCAGTTTTTTTAAATGTATATTTTAATTAGTTAGTCTTAAAGTGCCACCATTACCCTCCTTGTTTTATCTATCATACCAACACCGCTATCTCTATCATTTTCTGGGAAAAACTTGAAGCAAAATGCAAAAGGAAACTACCACTTTCATTGGCCAGAAGTGCCCCCGCGAAAAAGAAATTATGTTCCTCTTGTTCCTCTTCAGAACATTTACCTCAATTTGGCCTATGTTTTTTTTTTAAACTAAGTCTTTCAAATCTCCAGAAAATTTATCTCAATTTGGCCTCTGGTTTTTTTCAAAACTTTGTCTTTCAAATCCTGTCTGTACTTTCTGGGAAATGTCCATGAAGAAAACTTACAAAAAGAAACCCACTAACTTAATTAAATAAACCAAATAAGCATTCAAGTGTTTATTTCATGCTGATAGTAGAGTTTTACCACACCAGCAGCAATCCAATCCTACAGGTAGTTTCTGAGTCTGTAACAGAGCCAGTGTAGGCTATTGTTGGGCTGGTGTGCCCACCAAAGTTTTGGGGCGTTTTGCTGGTTTGCCCTGGAAAATTTGGTATCCGGTGTGTTTTTTTCTTGGAATAAACTGCTTTTTGACAGTGGCAGTTAGTCACTAAAATAAAATGAGTTGTGTAGTGTCCATGTAGTTTGTTTAAAGAGTCCGGGTATAACACAGGAGTATCATTAACCAAACAAGTCTATCAGATTTCAATTGTTATTCACAATATCCTGTTCTTTTATTACAAACCAGGGGTAAATGAATCCTTAATTTATGACCAATTGACAATACAATGAGAGGTCACGATACGGTGAGGGTCCCTGCTTGAGGGTCCCTGCTTGCGGTTGAACCCACTGGACACAATGATTCCAGTGATGGTTCTTTAAGCAAAATGGAATAACACACTTAACAATTTACATCATAGGAATTGGGGTTTATTGCCACTGTATAATGAATGGAGTAATACAACTAGCCCTGGTAGGAGGCTGTCTGGAGAAGTTCAACCTGGACTAGGTGACAACAGTTCTTACAAACTTTTGCAAATCATTTGGCACCTGCCCTTGATTTCTTTCAGGGGTGAGTCTCCTTGAAAGAAATTTTTGTTTGTAATTGTACCCGATTTTATTGCTTTCGTTCATAATGTTTTGTTTTTTTCAAATATGAAAGTTATCATTTGATCCACCTGAGAATATTATACAAATGTTGGATGCATGTTGGTTGCAGAAAATCATCACAAGGTGAAATCTGGACTATTCTATTTCATGAGGCAAATCTGAATGAAATGGAATACTAGACGTCCAATTGATTGCAACGAGGGATTTTATTTGGCGACAATGCATGAACAATGTGTCATAAATCTTGTGTCATTAAAAAAAAAAAAAAAAAAAAAAAAACTAAAAATACGCATGAAACCTTACCCAAGTAAGGGTTATAATATTACATGCTAAAATACTGTATGTAATTATTATAACTGGGTTAATAACAATGGCCTTGATTACTGTCTTACACACGTTCATGTGCTGTCTTTTCATGTGTGTGTCTTTTGTCTGTCCGTCCATAGGCTGGGGTACAAAGCTGTTGCTTCACCCTGGACCTAGATGTTGCCTTTTGGTTTCTGTTCACTATCATATCAATTTGTAAAATATTGATTTTATGTAGTATCAGTTTTATTTATTTCAATGGCAGCATTGAAATAAATGTAAAGGTTATTATTGTTATAACAAGATGAATATTGTTTATATAGCGCAAGTGTCAGAGAGGATAGGGAAGAGAGAGAAAAGCGGACGCATGAAATAAAATGCGCAACCAAACAAGTCAATTTTACAGAACTACAGATAGAACCGCATAATAGATACAATGAAATCATTTGTTAAAAGTATTACCGTCATTTTCTTGCGTATAAAGGATAAGTGTTGATGAAAATCATTTCTTCTGTGAAATTATTTGGCCGCTCATGGTCATCTTGACAATCATTTCTGTTTGTCTGGATAATCTGAGGGGTCATCACTGATGGTGTCAAGGTAATTTTAATTTTTTTTAACATACATCATGTACATGTGTGTATTTTATCCTTTCCTTTTGAGGATGTTTTGTTGTAGGGGGAAAACAAATTAGTACAGTAAAACAGTACCCGTCCTCAAAATGGTTTTGTATCCTTTTAGTTTAAACAAATATTTGAGATGATCCAGAAAATTTTATTTAAGAAACAGATATTTGCAGACCCAGATCAAGGTTGCCATGGCAGCCTGTGGTTAGGAAAGAACGGATCAAATATTTAGAGGCCATCATCATTAAGAAAACTAAACTAGTTCAAATTGAAAAACATGGCTGCTGCTAACTGATGCTTTCTAATTTACATTTATGCTTTAAATAATGCAGTCAAGGAACAAGACACAACCAGGACCCAATGTAATGGCTCCGCTAACCGCAAAATTATGCGCTTGCGATCACCATTCTTTATTCACAGGGCAAATGCAAAATTTATGCGCTAGCAGTAGAAAAAGACAATAAAAGTCACATAAGTGAGAGTTTTCTACTTCCCGAGAAAAACAGAAGAAAAAAATGTAATTTTCACAAGAACGTCAAATCCATCCACATTTAGCGAGGTGACAGAGGGTACCAACCGCATCTCTGGCCGCAGCATACACGAATGGACACCAACCCCTCAGAAATCTATGAAACGATTCATGCATGAAATATTCTCAGATTCAAATGTTGGTGAAAAACTACCCAAACCATATCACTTCAAAGGGAATCCCTTCTCAAAATAGTTCATACTATCAACAGCTGCAGTGCTTCTCACCAAGTTTTTATGATCATTCTTTTTTGAGTATTTACCTTTAAAGGCACTGTACACGTTTGGTAATTACTCAAAATATATATTAGCATAAAAACTTACTTGGTAACGAGCAACGGATAGCTGTTGATAGTATAACACATTGTGAGAAACGACTCCCTCTGAAGTAACGTAGTTTTTGAGAAAGAGGTAATTTCTCACTAAAATATTTGAATCTGAAAAAGACTTCAGGCCTGAAGCCTTTTTCAGGCATCTGAAAGCACATAGGCCTAAATTTGTGCAACAAGGGTGTTTTTTCTTTACCTATTTTCTTGCAACTTCGATGATCAATTGAGCCCAAATGTTCACAGGTATTTTATTTTATGCATATGTTGGGGTAAACCAAGTGAGAATACTGCTCTTTGACATACATGTTTACCAAACGTGTCCAGTGCCTTTAAATGAGCATGAGTAATATTGAAACAAATCCTAAAACAGTTAAAAAAACAAAAAAGTGAGTTAGATTACTCTCGGATTCATATGCGGAACAAAGTCCTGTACAAATATCCGGGAGTTGTGAAACAATTGCTGAACAACGAAACAAACTTCAATAAAAAGGTGTCCGATATGCAATTCAATACAGTCAAAATAATTTAGCCCTTGGAAAAAAAATCTTGGAAAATATAACTGGCCGACGTGCCACATTATGGTTTATAATGATTTTAATGATACTAACATCAAAGTTTTCCCCCTTTTTTTTTCGAGGGCAAAGTACAAGAACTCACAATCAGATTAAATTCCTGAGAGTACCAACCCCACCCCCCACCTCAACCACCCCCCCCCCCCCCCGATTCAAAAGACGGATTTGTACAGCAGAGGGTTAAACCATCAGGTTAATATGAATGATGCTCCCTATTCAAAATGTTTCTCTTTAAAACTTGACATTGACGCATGAGCAAGATACAGGTTGATAAGTAATTGCCACTAAATTAATCATTTACAAACTAGCTTATTGTTAACATGACGACAGGTGAGCGTAAGATAATCCATGATTGAAAGCAACGAACCAATTTCATAGAGTAAACACAAAATGTAACTGAGCACAACCAGCCTAGGTTACCAGCCAAAAAAACAAACACTACCGAGCAATTGTCTTCATATTTGGATTTCAACTTATTATCGTATCAATGATATGAAAAAAAAATTCCCGAGATGAACCAATTGAGTTCATTCATTCATTCATTCATTTTATTTCCACATCAATGCAAAAAATAAGAAGCAGAGGTACATTTTTTAATTACATAAACAAGTAGATAAGACTAAACAAAGATGTGGAGGGGATTTGCAAGAAGCAAGCTTGTCGAGTGCGAACCCCCTCATTTATATTATATGTGCTTCAAGTTAAATCTACTTAAAGCGCAAATAACAAAAAACAAACATTTTAAGTTATTGAAATAAATAACAAGGTCAATAAACAATGAACAAATAAATAAATAAACCTAAGCAAGCAAATAAAAAAGTAAACAAAAAGTAAGTAAGTAACCCCAAGAAACAAACAAACAAAAACAGACAAACAAACAAACAAACGCAGAGCGGTGAAGCTTGTGAATAAAGTTCAAGCACTGAATAATAAATAATGAAATAGTCTCAGTTAAAGTTTAAAGTGGGGGTAGCGAAGCTTTGACAGAACAATTATAACTATAGATGTGTTGGGAATTATTTGTATTTAGACCTACTTGTATTTATATAAAAGAGTTTCCTTAAATGTTTTTTTAAATGACTTCATATTGTTAAGTTTCCGAAGAGAATTGTCGAAAGAATTCCACAGTTTGGGTCCTGTATACTTAATATTTCGTTGGGCAAGTGAAGAGCGAGTTAAGGGAATGTGAAAAAGGGAGGCTTGGCGTGTAGGATATGAATGTACCAGTTTATTACTGGTGAACATTGCAGTAAGACATTTAGGTAATTCATTATGAACTAACTGAAACATAAAGCTGCCAAGTTGCAGATTGTATAGATCATTTAATTTTAAGGTTTTATCTTTAACAAAGAAGGGATTTGTGTGAGCTAAATAGTGAGAGTTGTTGACAATGCGCAGAGCTCGTTTTTGCAAGATAGTCAATCTGTTAACTGTTGTAGGGGCAGCACTGCCCCATGCTAATATACCATAGTTAATATAAGATAATATTAAGGTATTATACAGAGAAAGTAAAATATGATGTGGAAAAAATGCCTTAAGTTTATTAATAATACCTATATTACGGGAAATTACTTTACATAAGTAATCGATGTGGTATTTCCAGGACAGTTTATTGTCAATATATAAGCCTAGGAATTTTACACTATTTGTTAAGTTGATCACCGTATTATCAATACAAATGTCTGTAGGAAGAATAGAGTGCTTGTTGCTAAACAGCATACATGTAGTCTTGTTAAGATTTAAGGATAACTTGTTAGATTTAATCCAGTCAGAAACAGAACAAAGTTCTGAATTTATGGTATTAACAAGAGTAACAATATTTGTATGGCTATAAAATAAATTAGAGTCGTCGGCAAATAGAACGTAAGAAAGAAGTTTGGACGAACTAGTGATATCATTGATGTAAATGTCATGTAAATGTACAGCAAAATGTCATGATTTAGTGTATCGAATGCTTTAGAGAAATCAAGAAAGATACCTAAAGTGTGTTGAGAGTTGTCGATTCCTGTCACAATACTATTAATGAAATGGAGAATTGCATGTGAAGTAGAATGTTTAGCACGAAACCCAAATTGATAATTGGAAAGGATATTATGTTTCTGAAGAAACCCAAGTAGGCGCCCATAAACTACTCTTTCTAAGATTTTCGAAAAGCTTGGAAGAATAGATATAGGACGGTAATTACTAACATTTTCAGATTCGGAAATTTTAGGGATTGGAATGACTTTCGCAATTTTCATATTTTTTGGAACCACACCGGTAGAGAGGGAAACATTAATAATGTAAGTTAAGGGATCGGCAACTGCATTGAAAACGTTTTTGATAACAAAAGTAGTAATAGAGTCAAAGCCACAACTGTTTTTACAAGCTAGATTATTAACAATATCACAAACCTCTTGCTTAGTAACTGGGTTAAGGAACATAGAGTGTGGATTGGGATCAGAAAGGTAACCAGTGAAATTGGTCTTGCATCGGGAAATCTTATTGCTAAGTTAGGGCCAATACTAACAAAGTAGTTATTAAAAATGTCAGCCATGGCGGAAGGATCTTTAATTAAGTTTTCATTGTGAGAGATACCCAGTATTTTCTGAGAGGGACTTTTATTTAAAACCGAGTTTATTATTTTCCAGGTTTTTTAAATATTATTTTCCTCCTTATGAAATTGAAAAGAGTAATAATCTCTCTTAGCTACTCTCAGAACTTTCGTTAAGACATTTTTATATCTTTTGTAATCATTGAGATTATCCTCGGTACGCTTTTTAAGGTACTTACGATAAAGTCTGTTTTTTACGTTTATCGACTTCAAAAGAGAACCAGAGACCCATTGTAATTTTGGAACGTTTTTGTTGGTTTTAATTTTATTTGTAGGAATTTGTGCAATTTGCATCATGGATATGGTTAAAGATTCCAATACAATTATCATAAGCCAAATTTGGTTCACTTGCATTAAAAACAGATGACCAATCAGCAGTCCTCAGATCCTGATGCAAAGATTGCAGGTTATCTTTAGTGTATTGACGGGAGCAATTTGTTTTGGGGATAGTTGACTGGATTTTGCAGATTGGAAATGAAGTGGATATAGGAAAGTGGTCAGATATGTCGGATATTAAAATTACAGACCTCGATGGGGATAGAATATTTGTAAATATATTATCAATCAGGGTGGCAGATGTTTTAGATATTCTTGTGGGTTTATCAATTAAAGGTAAGAATGAGTGCGAAAAAATAGTATCCAGAAACTCTCGAGTGTGTGGATTACTATCATAATCTAACAGATTAATATTAAAATCGCCAGAGAGAATACAATTCTTATTCTCAGAAGCAAGGAGACTAAAAGTTTCTTGAAAAATAGACATGAAGTTATTATGTGATGCTTGGGGCGGTTTATAAATAACTCCAATAACAGTGTTTTTGGTTGAAGGATTTGGAATTTCAATAAATAGTGATTCCATTGAATTTGTGGAATGACTGACGTTTTGCCTCACCTTATATTGGACCTTATATATGAGCAACGCCCCCACCTATTTTGTCTAGTCTATTATTAGTAATCAGTTTGTAATCAGGGAGAGAAAACATGTCTGGAGATGAATCTTTCAACCAGGTTTCTGAAAGGGCAATTATTGAGAATTTACTTAAAGATTGAAGGCAAAGTTTTAAAGGATCAAAATTTTGAGGGAGACTTCTGATATTAAAGTGAATAATTGAACAGTTTGAATCGGGATATTTGGAGATATAAATAAATTCATTTTCAGCAGAATAAATACAATTGTTAACGACAGGGTTGGGATTATTTGGATCAGGGTTGAAGAGTAAGTTAGACATACATAGATGAAATGGATTTACGTCATTAGCAGAGCTACTTGAATTGTCATTTAGTTCGTCAACCACGTTCTGAAAATCATCATTGTCTAGAGAATTAAATGGAAATAAGTTATACATACATACTGGACAGAGCCAGGGGACATCAATGGTAGAATATTTGTAGTATTCGCATGGGGACATGGTTGTGCATTTTAAATGAACCCATTTGTTACAGATATTACAACATGATCGCAGTTGATTCACCTTGACAAGACAATTACAAGAAACACATGGGGATTTTACGGGCATTCCAATTAAGGAACACAAAACTGATAAACTTAAAAACAATAACACAAATGAAAATGTTAACAATGAAAGCTAAATAACAAGAGCTATGGAGATAAAGCCAAATGTTTCAAAAAAATCATGAATTGACACCGCATAGAAGGCAAAACAAATCAAATTAATGCATATTGATGACAATGCAGATGTTATGAGTGAAGCTGATGAATTAAGCAGTCAGATGAATAGACACAATCGGCGACCGCAGCACGCGACCCATAGCGGGCATAACAATGCAAACAAACCAAGCAAGTAAGATCAGTGTGGATGAAACACATGGTTGCTTCGAAGTTCTACTTTGTTGGGGCAAATGAATTAACTCCACTGCAGAAAATGAACAATACCATTTTTATTTATTATTTTTTTTCTTTCTAAAGATCTGAAACTTCATCAAAACTGGAAAAAGAAGAATCTGTTTTTACATTCAAATCAACAAGAAGAGCGGGTGTTGTGCGTTTTGAATCCCACTCGAGTACCGGTACTCTGCCTGTGGAATATTTTATTCAGGAGGACTTGGGAAAGCACAGAGTCAATGCTAAGCAATCAAACTAAAAATCAAACCAATAACAAGAGGCGAATTTATAAGTGAAGCTTACTGTATAAACATCCTTGAACATACTGTGGAATGACACACTTTTTAACAAGAAAGTCAACAATTCTGTCTTTATAATACAAAACGCACAAGGTTCAGTGGGTTTGAAGGTTATATGCAATTGTATTCTTTTTGCAAACTCACGTACATTTGCATCACTCGGTACGAATTATGTAGTGCCATGGTTTAGCATACATAGACTTTGCCAGTGTGTTTAGGTCCTAGACTTTCTCTTTAAGCCGACAGTTAGATTTCTGTCAGCCTATTGGATTAAATCCTTCCCCACCCGCTTACGAAGAAAATGTCTTTATCACAACACACCTCTCTGCAGAGCTGCCAACATTTGCATCTTGCAATCAGAGAGATTTTGTACATGAATCAGTGAGGTATATAGAACTACATAATAGAGAACACGTTTCCAAAATCAGGGAGATTTTCAAATTTGTTCTTCAGAACATGAAAAGATTGGTTTATCTTTGCGGAACTTTCTGTAGAATCAGGGAGAGTTGGAAAGCCCTGCCTCTTGTGCATCCCAAGACACAATTGATTAGAGAGCAAAAGACAGAAACCAATACCACAAAGTGGACAACAAACTGTTCATCAGTTAAGCCTACTGTGAAGAAAATGCTGTACATATATAGAAGCAAAGTACCTTTAATACACTGTGCAAGTCTTGTGAGTATCGAAAGTAATGAGAAAACGACTCGAACGAAGACTATATTTTTCTATGAAATCAAATTTTCTTTTTGAACTGCATATAAAAGATACAAAATCTTTGAAAATGCAAATACCTGTACCAATTTGTTATTAATAACAATTTCAATTTGTTATAACACACAAATTATTTGTTAAAACTAACATTGGAACACAATTAAAACTTGTGAAGAGGATGTTATTAATCTTAGAAATCCCATTTGCCAATCACGCCCCAATTTGTGATGGCCATTACATTTGGTTGAATGATAACATGAACGTCAGTTGGGCAAAATTCTCAATTGTTTACAAGTAACCAGCATGGAGCTCAAGCCATATTCTCGGGTTTTCTTAGCCTTGCTCAAGACGGTCGCAGTTTCACTCCGAAAAAGACGCCGTAAATTGTACCACCCGTACACATTTACAGTACACTATATCACTGTACGTAAAGCATGTTCACACTGAGCACGAATATGTGTAGGTCATCCGCACTCGTGTCTGCACAAGGAGGCTATATTTGAAGAATCGGAATCGCACACACATAAAACTCAATCGGGCTTGGACCAAATTGGCCTTGGAAGGTTGAACACACACAAGACTTGCACAGTCTATAGCAGACATTTTCACTCAACATCAAGCTCTTCTAGCCATGGACAATCTAACTCAAGTATTAACCACTGCCATACTGCAATCTAACTGATCCAACCCTCCATTTTGTCCTTTGTATTTCCAACCTCTTGTGGTCAAGCCATCCCCTTCCCTCCAACCCCCTTTGTCTCCATAATCCCTGCTTACCCCCTGCTTTTTCTGAATGCTTTATGCTTTTCTCTCACCACTCTATCTATTCATGTATGTCCACTAACTAACTTTTTGCAAATCAGATTAGATTGTTCTCTCAATGGCATAACCATCAGTCTCCCCCTCTCCCCCCCCCCCCCCATAGTAATGTATGTAAAACAAACCAAACCCACAAATAAAAATATCCAGTTACGTCACTGTCCCTTTCGTATCCACCACTCTGCTTCTATACACAATCTTCAATAGCTGTGATAATCTCTTGTCAACACCTTGGGTGGCATGGCTCAATCCAAGGATGAAACTGTAACAATTACATGTACAGTATTGAAGAAAAATGGCGGCTTCTCACGTAAAACTCTCCGTTATACCAACAGCTTCCTCGTCATTTTGATCACAAATCATACCATTTGATATTTTATACTTCCAGTTACATGTGGTTTTATATATTTCATAGTATGGGAGCATTACGACAGAAAATGACATTAGCCTATTTTCAACACTTTGCCAATGTGTTGACATTATATTAAAAAACAAACAACAATCTTGTCAATTTTTTCTATGTTCAACCCCGCGGAATAGTTTATGATTTGAGTACGTCAGCTAGGTAATAAAACCAGGTTAATATTCTGCTGGACTCTTGAATGTTGTTGTGGAAGCAGTTATCAAATACACATCTTCAGCTTTCACATCAATACCTTTATTCACAATTATATTCTGAAACCAATCAACATGATCAAGGGAATCTGCAATTCAAGCTACAACAATCACTAGACTCCAGACAATTCTACTCCACATGGTACGACCAGCCTCGTTGGACCCCACCGTGAGCCCTGGTGGCAGCATTAAAACAGGCAGAAGCACAAGCAGGGTCAGAGGCTTGGCTGATGAGTGCTACTGTAAGACAGATATTTTGCTTTGTACACACTCATACCGCCCACCAGCCCCCAGTCCCTATTTCATCAACCTTTACTTACTATTTGGCGCCAGTGTAGTGGTCGGAGTTACTGTGCTCCGCGTAGTGGACGACGATACTGTGCTCCGCGTAGTTGCCGGAATTGTGGTTTGTCCAACCGTAGAAGTTGAAGGAACCGTTGTCGGTGTCGGAACGCCCGGTGTTTGACCAAGGCATGATGAAACAGTCACCATGCACAAGACAGTCAGCAGGATCATTTTACATACGTATCAATCATGCAGTAAAGAGGAGATGCAGGTAGCAGTGTATACAATGAATACACATACAGGAATGTATTTAATTTTTATGTCAGCCCTGTATAAAGCATCCGAGTGTCAATTATTCAGAATGAATGTGTACCGTGCAGTGATGTGTGCAGTGATGGGACTCAATACAATGTGAGAGCCTCAAGATGCCCTCTGACACTGTCAATGCAGCTGGTTACACAATGAAGTGACCCAGTAAATGGTGTCCTCATACACTGGTTCCTCAATGTGATACTAGCAGTATGATACAGGTTTAGCTGGTAGCTCCTTTCTCTAACACAGAGCAGAATGACTTGCACTTATCACCAGGCCAACAGTCATCACTCTTGAAGTCAATATTGTTATTTAAAGTGAAGAGATAGGCTCTGTGTTACTTGACTCTGTCAATGTAATAGTTTATGGTGAGATATTTGATTAACAATACTGACCAGTGGATCTCTGTTTGACATCAATGAGAGTATAAAGCATAAAGTCTTCCCTCTTATAACTTTGTTATGCTACAGTAATCAGGGTTGAACCATTCATGATGAGGGGGGTGGTGATTCACTAACACCACAGAGAACTTTGGGTCACCTAACCACCAGAAAGTGTGGATCTCCACATACAGGTATTTGATTCTACATAACCAGTGAGAAAGCATTTTAACAAATTTATGTCATTCAAATGGGAGTACAAACTGTGTCCATGTAGGTAGCTTGTTTTGCGTCTCTCTATCCAGAATGGAATAGTACAACACTTTAAAAAATAACAAGTTCCCCTTTATCAATTTTGTCTGGAGTTTACAAAAAAACAGCACAACCAAATAGTCTGTATTTACTTTCCTTGTGACTATCCACCTGATAAAATTAACAAAATAATCAAAATAATCAAATCTAATTAAAATAAGATTAATTAATAGATTAAGGATCTATTGGGGGGAAAATTGAAAATATGATAAGTACAAATTGTGCATTCCCTGATGAACAGATGGACCTATGATACATAAATATTCTGAAAAAATTGATGTTATTGTTATTTATTTTTTTTACAAAAAAATGTACCAATGTACAAATTTCTCATCTACATGAGAAAAATAAAGTTATCAAAATACCTCGTAAAAAGTTGCCATTCAAATATTGATAACAAAATGTATTTTTTGTAATTTAGTAAAAGAAATTTGTTCCCCCTTCCTGTTGCCAATAATCCACACTTGTCAGGAGGCTTTTATGAAGTGCGATGTCTAGTTATTTATTCTGAAAAAAAATTACGGAGTGATTTATTTGCTATGATCAGTATTTATAGCACTCGGTGATTTTTTTAAAGGAAAACAGAAATGTATAAATCTGGACGAAATTTTTATCAAATCATTTTCCCCTATTTTATTTGTCAACAATTTTCCTAAAGAATCCAGCACATTGCATGTTGATTCGTTGAAACATGGTTTGTGAAAATGTTTGAAAAAAAGGTGAAAAAGTTGCAAGAGGGAGGCGGATGTCGTAATATATTCCTTTTTTTTGTTTACATTTCCAATTGCAATTTTATGATTTAAAATAACAAATAAGGCATGCCTGAGCTTATTCTATTTATGCCAAACCCAACAATAACAATGTAGGTCAATTTAAGACAACAAAATTATACATGAGACTGTACATGCATAACTTAATATGAATTCGTACGTTTGATGGCCAACCATACACATCTAAGTCAACATTTGAAATTTTGAAACATATTTGAATTTTTTTACTATGAATTATTTTCTTGGGTGTGATCCCTGGCTAAACAGCAGGTACAGGTTGTATGGCTTCTGACTGCCACTCCCAAACAAAGATATTGACAAAATAGGGAGACTGACAAAATAGGGAGACCGCCAACATAGGGCTAGATAGCTCAGTTGGTAGAGCACCGGCACGTTAAACGTCAAGCCAACCTCCTTCGGAATATGGTGCACTTTGACTGATTGATTGATAGAGGATAAGTCATGACGATCAGAGCACACTGATCAAAATGTTGAGTTGTCAAACCATTGCTTCTTCTCACCATCACAACTCATGAAGAAATTTCTGTACTTGGTGTCTGTTACTGCAAACCTCCCTTAATTTATACACCTCGCACACAGATCCTTGTCATTTGATTGGTGGAGCAAGCGTCACCCTTGATTTTGTCACGTATACTGCCACGATGCTCCAAAATTTTAATTTAAGGCTGTATGGGTAATTAAAGTAAGCTTTGCAGCGTCGCTTCCAAATAACCTTCCCCAAGGTCGTGTCAAAGTGCAAAGGTTGGTGTCTACATGGAGTTGTCCACGATGTGTAGAAGGTTATTATTTTTTTTTTTTTCTGAGTGTGGAGTGGATGACTTTCCGTGTTTATTGTGAAAACAAATTCTATGTGTGAGTTATACAAGACAAACATTGAATGCATTTCATTTGTTTGAAAACAGTGAAAAGGATATTTGACACTTTTTGTGTGTGACTCCATTGACCGATTGGGCTGAAACTTTCTCAGGTTTGTTATTTCATGTATATGTTGGGTCACATCAAGTGTGGATACAGGTCTTTGACAATTACCAATGTGACACATGTGCTTTTAAGTGTATAGGAAGAATATCATGCATGCTGTAGATGAATCATTTGTAAGTGGTGTTTCAATTAGCTTTGCATGGTGTGAATAAGAAGTAACAATAAATAAATAGTAAACTTGCAGGTACAACCATGTATTAAATCTCTTTTGTGGGAGTGTTGGCTCTGAAAAGAGCTGGTGTGGTCTCGACGTTTCAAACAGTTTACTCTGCTTGTCTTCAGGAGAATTTTGTATATAGTTGCTTCTTATGAATCATTTGGTTTGAAATACTTACAAACAGGACGCTCTCCATTGTAGACTTGCACAAACATCGGCGAGAAGTCCGAGTACTGATGTATCACAGTCAGCTCAGCTCCAGTGTCTTTCTCCACTTTGCTCACTGAGCTGTAAGATGTAAAGTACAGATAATTCCCGTTGACCGCGAGAGATTTGGCCCCATAGGCCCCGTAGATCTCCTCAAGTACTGTGTCTTGGTTATTCCCAGCTAGATCTGTTCGCATGAGTTTCTTCCTGTGGAAAGAAGTTTCAGTGGTCGTCACTTGTCTTTTGGACACTGTAGTGGAACGTGCCACTTTAATAATAATAATAATAATAACAATAGTAGGCATAAGCGCCAAATCAATCAATCAGTCATTCATCAGGCACTTGTAGAGCGCCATCAATCTATAGTTGCCTATTCCAAGGCGCTTAGCAAAGGGAAGGAAAAGTTTAAGACACAAGAGTTTACAGAATTTCATGTGGAGATGACAAGTGCAATGGACTAAATGTAAGCAAATTCGAAGAGATGAGTCTTAATCATTCCATAGCTTTGGTGCACATGAACCAAAGCTTCTATCACCTGATGAAGAATGAGATCAAGGAATGTTCAACAGTAGTTTGTTTGATGATCTCAGATTGGGTCGAGGATGGTATGTACTCAACATGTCTCTAACTACACTGGGGCTAGACCAAGAAGTGCTTTCCAAGTCAACAGTAGGATTTTGTAATTAATTCTTTGTTTTATGGGTAACCAATGCATTGCTATAAGTGTTGGAAGCAGAGACAATGAAAACAAAACAATGCAAGTACATATATATCCAATGAAAAGAAAGCAAAATAACAATTACTGAAAACAGACAATAATTAACAATTGAAAGCAACAAAGCTATGAATAGTAAAAAATACATCTTGAAAAGGTGAGTTTTGAGGGTAACTTTGAAATTGTGTGCATCGAGAATCTTACGAATATCTTGAGGAAGTTCGTTCCAGAGATTAAATCCAGCATGTGCGAAATATTGCACTTTAACCCTTTAGAGACCATTCATTTCCGTATAATCATCACAAAACGCCCAGACTTTGCTAATATTGTTAGTTTCTTTATTGAAATTTTGTCAGTACAAATCTCAATATAAATAAAATGAAAGAGAAAATTTAGTTTCTTGTTTTAGAAATTGGAATACTATGTCAACATACTACATCGGAAAATTTCATATGTGGCCATGACCTTTACTTTGACCTCTTTATGTGAATGGAAGTAGGTTAAACTTTGTGGCCAATTGCAGCCGCTATGGGTATTTTGGTACAAGCCGCTTCTGGCCGCTATGGTCTCTAAAGGGCTAATATTGTTGAGATGTGTTCATGACAAGTTTCAACTCACTGAAACCATCCGTCTGTCCAGAACAGTTTCTGGCCGATGGAGTCTACAGTCAGTTGTGTATAGAAACCAGAGGCATCTACAATCTTTTCCTGTTGTCTACCGCCCATCGAAGACCGATAGATACCCGCGCCTCCTATCCAGTACATCGTTCTGAAATATTGAATATTAACAGACAGCAAGTATTAACAAAGTGAACCAATATTAACTTCAGGGTTTTCCTTGAAATTAAAATCGAAAACTGTAATTCTTTGCAAATTTTCTGGAAAAATTGATTTCAAATCTCAAGATTTTATATCAAAAGTTGTAATATGTTGCTAATAATGCGACATCCTGACAGACTTTTAAAAAACAATTACTTGTTAACAGCAAACAAAAACCAAAGAAAAATTCTTATTAATCGATTACTTTTTAGAAATACCAAGTGCGTTCGGATACATTTTGATGGGTACCGGTACTACTTGAAATGATTACAACGAAATGGGGAAAACCCCAAATAGGTTAATAATTAGGGGAAACTTAAAGGCCCTGTACACTATTGGTAAGATAGAAAAACACAAATGTTCACAGATTCACACATAACTTACATGATTTAAAGTAAGTAATGGTAGAAAGGGTTCCTTAAAATATTTCTGCCTAAAATGCTATCGTTTCTGAGAAATGAGTAAAACAACAGTTTTTATCACGCGCGATAATAAACTCGATGTTTGAAAAACAGAAAACACATAAGGTCTCTTGTCACTATTTTCTCGTGACCTCGATGACCAATTGAGCTCAAATTTTCACAGGTTTGTTATTTCATGTATGTGGTTGATTACACAAAACATGAACACTGTCTGTGATTATTTTGTCAGCTCTGCCAATCCTGTATAATACCTTTAAATGATTTCTGAGAATCCTTGGCTTCGCAACCAGAATGAATATTTAAATAATTTGTTGTTGTTTAATGTTTTGATCTTTACAAAATTTGCTTACCCTCTACAAGGGTCTAGGTCAAAATCAAATACCCTCTCATATACAGAGACGAGATGCACGAGGTTGCTACCGTCCAAGTCGATGGAATAGATGGAGCTTGAAGCACTGTACAGTTTCAGCAAATATATTCGGTCATGAAGCCAGTCAATCTTCATTTTACTTACCGGATCAGCTGTGGGTAAAAACTCAAAACTTTGTAGTTTTCATTCAAAGTAAACTGAAGCTGTTTTTAGATATAACTACCAAGGGCCCCCATTTCATAGAGCTGCCTAAGCAGAAATAATTGCTAAACAATTTTCCGCCGAGCAGAAATGAGCAGGATACCAGTCACAAATTGTAGATGCGACATGGTACTTTGGCTGGTAACCTTATACTGGTAAGCACAACTTTGTTGTGCTTAGCAACTGTTTGTGCTGAAGAAGCGCTCTGAAATTGGGCCCTGAAGAACAATCTTCTTCCACGATTCTTTTCTGAAACTTGTTGTAAGCTCACGTCACTTCACTAGGACTGGATATAATCTCTATGTACCCTACCACGATTCTTTTCTGAAACTTGTTGTAAGCTCACGTCACTTCACTAGGACTGGATATAATCTCTATGTACCCTACCACGATTCTTTTCTGAAACTTGTTGTAAGCTCACGTCACTTCACTAGGACTGGATATAATCTCTATGTACCCTACCACGATTCTTTTCTGAAACTTGTTGTAAGCTCACGTCACTTCACTAGGACTGGATATAATCTCTATGTACCCTACCACGATTCTTTTCTGAAACTTGTTGTAAGCTCACGTCACTTCACTAGGACTGGATATAATCTCTATGTACCCTACCACGATTCTTTTCTGAAACTTGTTGTAAGCTCACGTCACTTCACTAGGACTGGATATAATCTCTATGTACCCTACCACGATTCTTTTCTGAAACTTGTTGTAAGCTCACGTCACTTCACTAGGACTGGATATAATCTCTATGTACCCTACCACGATTCTTTTCTGAAACTTGTTGTAAGCTCACGTCACTTCACTAGGACTGGATATAATCTCTATGTACCCTACCACGATTCTTTTCTGAAACTTGTTGTAAGCTCACGTCACTTCACTAGGACTGGATATAATCTCTATGTACCCTACCACGATTCTTTTCTGAAACTTGTTGTAAGCTCATGTCACTTCACTAGGACTGGATATAATCTCTATGTACCCTACCACGATTCTTTTCTGAAACTTGTTGTAAGCTCACGTCACTTCACTAGGACTGGATATAATCTCTATGTACCCTACCACGATTCTTTTCTGAAACTTGTTGTAAGCTCACGTCACTTCACTAGGACTGGATATAATCTCTATGTACCCTACCACGATTCTTTTCTGAAACTTGTTGTAAGCTCACGTCACTTCACTAGGACTGGATATAATCTCTATGTACCCTACCACGATTCTTTTCTGAAACTTGTTGTAAGCTCAAGTCACTTCACTAGGACTGGATATAATCTCTATGTACCCTACCACGATTCTTTTCTGAAACTTGTTGTAAGCTCAGGTCACTTCACTAGGACTGGATATAATCTCTATGTACCCTACCACGATTCTTTTCTGAAACTTGTTGTAAGCTCAAGTCACTTCACTAGGACTGGATATAATCTCTATGTACCCTACCACGATTCTTTTCTGAAACTTGTTGTAAGCTCACGTCACTTCACTAGGACTGGATATAATCTCTATGTACCCTACCACGATTCTTTTCTGAAACTTGTTGTAAGCTCACGTCACTTCACTAGGACTGGATATAATCTCTATGTACCCTACCACGATTCTTTTCTGAAACTTGTTGTAAGCTCACGTCACTTCACTAGGACTGGATATAATCTCTATGTACCCTACCACGATTCTTTTCTGAAACTTGTTGTAAGCTCACGTCACTTCACTAGGACTGGATATAATCTCTATGTACCCTACCACGATTCTTTTCTGAAACTTGTTGTAAGCTCACGTCACTTCACTAGGACTGGATATAATCTCTATGTACCCTACCACGATTCTTTTCTGAAACTTGTTGTAAGCTCACGTCACTTCACTAGGACTGGATATAATCTCTATGTACCCTACCACGATTCTTTTCTGAAACTTGTTGTAAGCTCACGTCACTTCACTAGGACTGGATATAATCTCTATGTACCCTACCACGATTCTTTTCTGAAACTTGTTGTAAGCTCACGTCACTTCACTAGGACTGGATATAATCTCTATGTACCCTACCACGATTCTTTTCTGAAACTTGTTGTAAGCTCACGTCACTTCACTAGGACTGGATATAATCTCTATGTACCCTACCACGATTCTTTTCTGAAACTTGTTGTAAGCTCATGTCACTTCACTAGGACTGGATATAATCTCTATGTACCCTACCACGATTCTTTTCTGAAACTTGTTGTAAGCTCACGTCACTTCACTAGGACTGGATATAATCTCTATGTACCCTACCACGATTCTTTTCTGAAACTTGTAAGCTCACATCACTTCACTAGGACTGGATATAATCTCTATGTACCCTACCACGATTCTTTTCTGAAACTTGTAAGCTCACGTCACTTCACTAGGACTGGATATAATCTCTATGTACCCTACCACGATTCTTTTCTGAAACTTGTTGTAAGCTCAAGTCACTTCACTAGGACTGGATATAATCTCTATGTACCCTACCACGATTCTTTTCTGAAACTTGTTGTAAGCTCACGTCACTTCACTAGGACTGGATATAATCTCTATGTACCCTACCACGATTCTTTTCTGAAACTTGTTGTAAGCTCACGTCACTTCACTAGGACTGGATATAATCTCTATGTACCCTACCACGATTCTTTTCTGAAACTTGTTGTAAGCTCACGTCACTTCACTAGGACTGGATATAATCTCTATGTACCCTACCACGATTCTTTTCTGAAACTTGTTGTAAGCTCACGTCACTTCACTAGGACTGGATATAATCTCTATGTACCCTACCACGATTCTTTTCTGAAACTTGTTGTAAGCTCACGTCACTTCACTAGGACTGGATATAATCTCTATGTACCCTACCACGATTCTTTTCTGAAACTTGTTGTAAGCTCACGTCACTTCACTAGGACTGGATATAATCTCTATGTACCCTACCACGATTCTTTTCTGAAACTTGTTGTAAGCTCACGTCACTTCACTAGGACTGGATATAATCTCTATGTACCCTACCACGATTCTTTTCTGAAACTTGTTGTAAGCTCACGTCACTTCACTAGGACTGGATATAATCTCTATGTACCCTACCACGATTCTTTTCTGAAACTTGTTGTAAGCTCACGTCACTTCACTAGGACTGGATATAATCTCTATGTACCCTACCACGATTCTTTTCTGAAACTTGTTGTAAGCTCACGTCACTTCACTAGGACTGGATATAATCTCTATGTACCCTAGCTTTGCTCGCACCACTTACATGTACTCCCACACAACTATTCGCTACTATGGGCCATGCTTATGGAACTCTCTCAGGCAAATTCTGAAACCCAAATCTTCCGTGGGCTGCTTTAAGCGCGCTTACAAAGATTACCTTCTTTCTCATTATTAGTCTTTTCTACCCTTTCAGTTTCCCCTCTTCTGTACACATCAACTCTATTGAGATTATTCTTTTCTTCTTACTTTTTTAATTATATTTTGTTTTTATTCATTGTTTTATTTATTATTTCTTGAGTTATTAATTTGTTGGTCTGCAGTCTTGTTCATGATCGTTATTATGTTCTTATTACTTTGCTTCTCCACCTTAGTCATTTCACGCTTGCTTAACTGTGTATTTGTTCACCCGTTTGTCGTTTGTCTTGTTTGTCATGTCTTGTCTTGTCTATAAAGGCCTCCCTTATCAAGCTGTGCTTTTGGGATCTGCCTCTATTTCGCTCTCTCTTAAGAATAAAATTTTCAGTTGTTCTATTTATTCTAGTTTTTCTCTTGTATCTTTTCTGTATGACTGTACAGTTAGTTGAATTTTTTTTTATACTAAAAACTCAAAATCTGTATTTTTCAAAACTGTTTGTATTGTAAATTATGCTGCAATTCAGCATATGGCTGCTTATGACAAGTATGTAAAAAAAAACTTTCTGTATTACGCCTTACAGAATTTAAAGGTCATTTGAATTGACTTTGAATTGAATGATTTCATACCTAAAGTACCGCTGAGATCCGTAATTTCTATTGCTTGTCCGCCATGCACTGGGACAGACATTAGTTTGCCGCTGGGGTTTTGCGACATGAAGTACACACGTTGTGAGGCATCATGTGCTGCAAAACATTTAACACCAACCTCAGAGGGTATCGGACTGATCGGAGCATTATGGTTCCTGGGGTCAAAGTTCATACCGATCAGATTTCTAGATGAAGAAATAAGAAGGAAGCTGGTGGCATCTGAAGGGAAGAGACAAAAACAGCAGAGAAATTTTGTGAAAACTCAAATGAATGGAAGTTATACACATCAGGCCAGGTAGTGGATTGTTTCAAGCAACTTTCCAGATCTTTAAGTACAAATCAGAGACATTCTATTACCCAGGAGTTTCTATAACTCCAACTCAAAACCAAATTATTCAGGGAGCATCACAATAATGCCTTGCGCTACTGTAAAGTAGCCCACCAGGCTGGTAAACTGCATTTTTACTAGCCTAGGGAAGTTTTACTAGCCTAGAACTGCCCTGAACTGCTTCTAGCCCACCAAGTTTTAATAGCACAGATTTTATGCCCAGATTTTACAATGTAACATCTTAAGTGCATCAAACTGATGTAGAAATCGCAACCAGTTTGATGGTCAAATTAAGTTGGATTCACACACTCAAAGAAACAAATAAACAATTTTGTTTAAATATATTGGTTGTGCAATTCTCAGTAGCTCACAGGGCAAGTTGAGAAGTGGCATTTACTAAGCCCAGAGCAGTTTTTACTGGACAATGTACGCGGGGGTGATAAGGGTGAGTCCTGAAAATACAAAAGAAAAAGCAAAATTTAGAATAACATGAATTTTTTCAAAATGTCATTACTCTGGCATGTGAAGCCATCTGAAGATAGGACTCCAGTTGCACAACGACAGACACGACCACCAGTTATATGTAGCTCCGTCGGCATGGCTAAACAGAGTTGCTCACAACCTCCGTTGTTGTCTACACAAGCATTGTCATCTGAATAAAATAGCACAAACAACAGTTTAGTACACAAAACATAACTTGAACTATTTTTTACAAATTGTAATTTTGATATCTTTTACACTTCTGAATTTTTCACAATTATAATATCAAAATATTAGGCCCTCGTGCGTGCGTCAAAATAACATTACTTTTATGTAATTTGTGGAATGTTGCTTTCTTGTTGCAACAAAGCGGCTACTTTTCTGTGAAGATTTTGTTCTTTGAGAAGTTGTCTTGCTATTTATTCTACTGCAGCGGAGTAGATTTTGGAATTCTGAAGACTACTTAGTTCTGAAAAGAATTGTCCTGCTTCGTTCCTTAAACCTGGGTGGAAGGTAGGAAATCAGCTGGGACTACTAATTTTGCTTAGTGGATCGAGGGGACTTCTCTTTATTAGCTTCACTGCCGAGAAGTGAGTTTCTAATAGATCGATCCATTAAGCCCCGCCTCCTTACGAGTTGACCAATCACAAGCGCGAAACCCGATCACCATTAGTGCAAAGATCACCAAACGGTTCAAATGGTGATCAGATTTCGCGGTTGTGATTGGTCAATGAGAAATGGGCGTGGCTTAATGGATCGGTGTATTGGTCTACCATTTCGACAGGCAGTAGAATAAATAGCAAGACAAGTTCTCAAAGAACAAAATCTACACAGCAAAGTAGATTTATACACATGGTGTTACCGCAAAACGGAATATACATTGATACCTTACCATGCAATGCCTCACAACCCACATGCATGGTCTCACTTTGGAAACATGCGTTTTCATGGTCTAAAAACAAGATGGCTGCCACATGACAGCAGTGGTTAATAATTCTGTCATCATACTTGAGCTTAATTGGTTCCTAGCGTCATAGATGGCGATATCTCGCAGGTTCTCCAAGTCGGAATGAAACACGTCCGGCTCCTTGTCGCTGCCTGGTAATTTGCTTGCTTGGAAGACCTTCTCCAAATTTCTGTCAGTCCAGTAGACCTGAAGCCAGAAATCAAGGTAAAGATTCTCCATGAGCATCCCAAAGACTTCCAAGTCTGTCTTTAGATTGTTTCTTACCGATAAAAAATGTGTGAAATACTTGTGTAAAATAGTTAAAGGCCTGACCTTTCAACCCTAGCTGAGTCTTTCTTAAAGTTTGTTTTTAATTTTAATTTTTATTTTTGTCTAGCCTTTGAGAAAGACTCTGCTAGGGTTGAAACGTCAGGCCATTAACTATTTTTTTGTATTTATACCACAGGTCCTTATAATACACCGATCCATTAAGCCCCGCCCATTTCTCATTGACCAATCACAGCCGCGAAATCTGATCACCATTTGAGCCGTTTGGTGATCTTTGCACTAATGGTGATCAGGTTTTGTGGCTGTGATTGGTCAACTCGTAAGGAGGCGGGGCTTAATGGATTGGTCTATTGGTAAGCAGTTTGCAACAGCTAATTCTATTTTCTCAAAAAATGTGTAAATTGACCCCCACTCCCACCAAATTTGTCCAAAAGCTCTCAAGCAACATCATAACCTCTTTCACACCATAAGTCTATGAAGTTTCTACAGATATTTTCGTGGTGAATTTGCCACCAGCTTGTCCGACCTGGTTCCTCCTATCAGGACATTTGAGTGTGAAAACAGGTTTTCTGAGATGCAGAACAAAGAGCCATTCCAACAGCTTTATTTCCACATACTGCATCTCTTTGGAACTCCTTGCCTGGTGCATGTTTCCCTCCATCCTACTATCTAGACTGTTTTAAGAGTAACATTAATTCCTACCTTTAGCTCCCTAGAGTTATTTTTATCTTACATTTGTTTTCTTGTAGCCCCTTACCAAGACTGGCTTTGTTTGGTGCAAACTTGCATAAAACAAATATGTAAATTAGATGCTGTGTGTCTGTTTGACAAACAGAACACAAGACTTTTCTGACTTAAAAAAAAAATGAGAATTTTTCTGCACCATATTGTGGAAAACTACTCCATGGTCTACTTTTTTTAAACAAACTCTATACCAGAATAGAAGCTTTCTAAATTAACCAATGAGAACTGACTAGACCCTTTATACAGTCTTGAATGAAACCAACCACAACAGCTGAAAATTGTCATAAAGAATGAATGGAAACGGAAGTGTAAGCCACATTTACGTAAAAATCTACAATCAATACAGCAATTCATTCATAGCAATTTATGAACAACTGCTAAAAACCCTGAATTCAACAGGGGGGGGGGGGGGGGGTTGTCCTCACCGAATCACGAAAAACTGCCAGCCCAAAAGGCCTTGGAAGCCCACTCCGGATTGTTCGTCGATTGCCGCCTTGCCAGTCAATTTTCTCCAGGACATCGGCACCGTTGTCAACCCAGAACACGTCATGAGTTTGAATGTCGATTGAAATATCACTGGGGCGTACAACACCAACAGTTGCTAGGTCGGTCTGATTTGTGCCGTCTAAGAGCGCTCGCACTATCCTGGGAGTTTGCCCGTAGTCTGCCCAGTACAAATACCTTTGTTAAAACAAGTTGGGGATAAATTGTTTCACGTAAGGAAAGCTTGCAATAGCACCATGGAAATACATCTTACAGTTGACAGGATGTTTTGGGTTTTTTAAAGTTTTTTTTTATGAGAGATCGCCTAACATCACAAGGCCACGAACGGCCACTTCAAGGTGAGGAATATACTTAACTGATTTGGGCTGTCGACCCAAATCAACTGTCATCAGGGACACGTTGCCACCTACTCCTGGGGCTGAAACAGGGTTACCTTCTTCACAGTTCGTAAGGATGTAGGCATGGGTATCATCCACTAGGAGACTGGCTGGTAGAGCAGGATGCACTCCCTTCCCAACTTTTTACGAAGCAATTATGGTTAAGTGCCTTGCTCAAGGGCACAAGTGTCAAGACCGGGATTCGAACCCACACTCTGCTGCTGAAAACACCAGAGCTTGGATCCGGTGAACTAGACCGCTCTGCCACGACACGCCACAAAGAACAGTGGATTTTCAGCAATATCAAATGTTACTGGAAGCAGACTTTAAATAGTAAAGTTTGTAAACAAATTAACTTAGCTATGTCAAGTAAAGGATAAGAGCGAAGGCTAGGTATAAATGTTTCTCAGCAAAAACATTCAATAAATACTTGCAAAAGTGTGAAAGTTATTGCATTTGGGCTTGTCTTTGCAATTTGTTCAGTGAATACTCTTTTTTAAGACCACCATCTCCCCCAAAGTAGCAATTGGAGCGTCAGTATTACTGTGTTTGAGGTTGTAAAGAAGGTAGTACTTTTTAAGACCACCACCTGCCCCTCCTGCCGTCCCACTGTTGTGCACTTTGTAAGATTGTAAAAATGTTAAAAACTGTGGATGGCCCCCTAGTAAGCAAGCTAATCTGTGCAATAAAAACGTTGGTGTTTACCACCTTAATCAACTTGGGGTTTCAAAATGTAAAGATAAACCAGGGCCCAATTTAATAGAGCTGCTTTAACAAATGTTCTTAAACAATTTTCTGCTTAGCACAAATAAGCAGGAACCAGTTACAGACGACACATTGCATGTTTTTGGGGCTGGTATCCTTATATACTGGTAGGCAAAATTGTTTTTTGCTAAGCTACTTTTTGTGCTTATAAGCAGCTCTAAGAAGCTAGCTCCTGGCTTTAATGGAAAGGGTGACTTTGCTTACTTCTTATGTGGGTTAACAGCAATGGTTCTCGGTTTATCATTTCGGATCTTTTGAAGAACAAGTCTCTCACTTCCATCCAGACGACTTACTTCTATGTATGTATCGCTCTGATGTGCGTTAGTCCAATACAGATTCCCTGCATTGTAAACATAGTTATACCTGTCAATAATAATTGTTACCAAACTCTGCGTGACCTTTTAATAATAATAATAATAATAATGATAATAACGGCTTCTTATAATTATAGCGCGCATATCTGTCACTCAGTGACACTCATCAAGGCGCTTCAACAGTCAGTATTTTTCCTGAGGTATATATGGAGCTACGTTTGCTAAGTATGAGACACCTATTCCTTTACATAGCACCATATAATGGTTTACAAGGTGCTGTGGCGCAATATGCAGCCAATTAAACCAGGAACACCGGGGCGAACCCCTTCTCTTTTCGATAAGTGCACTGGGTTCTTTTACGTGCATTACACAACACACAGGACCAACGGCTTTGCGTCCCATCCGAAGGACGAAGCAATAATGGTTATGTGTCTTGCTTAAGGACACAAGTGTCACGACCGGGACTTGAACCCACACTCTACTGATCTGAAACACCAGAGCTTGAGTCCGGTGCTCTTATCCGCTCGGCCACGACACGCCATTTAGTTGCAACACGACACAGCTATCAATGAGTCTTGCACTGCAGACAATCCTGAATCAAAAGTGTGCAAAACTGCCTCTCTAAGGTTTCATGAGAAAACAACAGCAACTGTATTGTAATTTGGCCGAGGGTGTTGTGCAGAGCTGCCAACATTTGCATCATGCAATCAAGGAGATGTTGGACAAACAGGGAGGTATTCAGAATTACATTCAACCTAATAATAGGGAAAGAGTTTCCACTGTCAGGGAGATTTTCCACTGTGCAATAACATTAGTTAAATCGACCGTATTTTTTATCGCAAAAGGGTGCTTAATAATAATAATAATAAGTAAGACTTATAAAGCACATTTTCCTAAGATACAATGCGCTGCTAAAGAATGCTTCAAAATGGTCAATTTATAGGCGAGAAGGAAGCAGATGCGTTTTTGTATTTACATTTGAAAGTCTGGAGTGAGTTGATGTTGCGAATTTGATTTGGTAGTGAGTTCCAGCATTGGGGACCAGCAACTGAGAAGGATCGGTCCCCTGCCCTTTTGTAAGTGCAAGGGATTGTTAGATTATGGCTGGAGCAGAGGCCCGGCCAGGTTTGTTGAGGTGTATAGACTCTGTGAAATACTGATGGAAGTCTGTTTCAGAGTGCTTTGTGCATGTTCACTGATGTTTTGAAGGTGATGCGTTGTCTAACTGGTAACCAGTGTGATTGTTGGAGAAGAGTAGAGGCGTGTATTTCAAGAAGCTTTCAACTGAAAATTCCCTTGCTTCACAATTACAGTTTTAACTTATTTCAAATGCTGATTGTGCTTTCTTGTATTTATGGCAAAATAAAATAATGCCGATCGCATTGAGAAAAACAAATAGTTTGTTTTACTTAATCCTGTCTGTTGCAAGTGACTTTTTTATGATAATAAGTCCTCCAAAATTCAGGCTTATAGATTACCAGCTATCCAGTCAACAGCCAATCCTCGTACTCCCGTACGTCCCAGGCCACTCCCCACAATTTCTTGGTGTCCGCTACCATCTGGTTTGATCCGTTGTATGCCGGACATAGCTTGGTAGAACCAGTAGAAACCGTGGTAATGGTAATGATGGCCACCGTGGTCAGCGAAATAAATAAACTCTTCCGCCACATGGACGTCTACGGCAAGAGTGTACCTCCCTGTAAAAAATATTAAGAAGACAAATGAAGACTTAATTTGAATTATGATATTATTATTATTGTATATTTGGTTTGCGGTAACACCAAGTGTATATCTACTTGCTGGGTAGAAGTCCCATCGATCCACTGAGCAAAAGTTGTAGGTCAGGCCGATTTCCTACCTTCCGCCCAGGTAGTAGTTGATAAGCAGGACAGTTCTTTTCAGAACTGAGAAGTCTCCCAAATTCCAATAAATCTACTCCGGAAAAGTAGAATATATAGCAAGACAAGTTCTCAAAAAAACAAAATCTACCTAGCATGTAGATATAAACATGGTGTTACCGCAAACCAAATATACTTCGATACCTCACCATGCAATGCCTCAAATCCCACATTATTATTATAATTCATTCAGCCAACAATTTAAAAAAATAATAATAACAGTGGCTTCTTATAGCTCGCTCGATGGCATTTAAAAGGTTGTTGCGGTAGGCTGGAGACTTGAAGTTTGCTTCCCATTTTCATAAGTTCTCTATCCATTGAAAAATGAGTGCATCACAAAAATGACTTTGACCTTTGAGCCGATCTTTAAACTATGTGTTTCCTTTACGCTTTCAAAATCTAGAGTTGAATATAAGGGCTTAGAAGAAAGCATAAAAGATTGGTTCAACCGTTCAACATGTTTCTAACATGTTTGAAAAGTAAGGTGTTCAATTGGGGGGGGGGGGGGGGGGGGGGTACTTACTTCTACCGGCAATAGGTACCATCGCCTCTGGATGATCAGTTCCATCTAGACCAAAGCCTCGTGTTACAGAGAGCTGTGCCACAACAACAAAGGAGCTTAAATCTGCATCAAGAATAAAAACCATGATTAGGAACATTTCATTTTACTTAAGTGGTGTTTGAAGCTTTGCATGTTATGAAAAATAAGAAATACCTATAAATAGTAAACTTGCGGGTACAACCATGTGTAAATCTCTTCTGGGAGGAGTGTTGGCTCTGAGAAGAGCCGGTGTGGTCTCGACGTTTGGAACAGTATACTCTGCTTGTCTTCTTCTTCTTCCTTCTGAGTGCAGCCTTCAATGATTGAAGATAGTCGCACTGCCAGACTCACCGGGGTGAACCCCTTCTCTTAGCGATAAGTGTGTACTGGGGTCTTTTACGTGCGTTGATAGTTTTTATAACAACACACGGGACCAACGGCTTTACGTCCCATCCGAAGGACGAAGGAGAAAACCAGTTCTTTTCAGAGCCAACACTCCTCCCAAAAGAGATTTTACACATGGTTGTACCCACAAGTCTACAACTTATAGTTGTTTCTTTTTTTTACTTGTTAACCCTTTAAAGACCATTCATTTCTGTATAATTATCACAAAAGGCCCAGACATTGCTAATATTGTTTATTTTGTGAATCAATTTTTTTCCTATAAAAATGTCACC
Source organism: Leptasterias polaris (assembly GCA_037783415.1). Taxonomy (NCBI): domain Eukaryota; kingdom Metazoa; phylum Echinodermata; class Asteroidea; order Forcipulatida; family Asteriidae; genus Leptasterias; species Leptasterias polaris. Next base: position 1,870,461 of record JAZGTN010000214.1, on the reverse strand, counting down.
AGAAAACAATTACTACAGTAGGTCCAAAGTTCTGACAAATGGAACTGCTGGTTAGCATGGCTGTTTTGGGGAATACCGCACTGAAGTGGTTGATGAATGTCAGGTGACCAACAACCCCCCAATCAAAAGACAAGGATCTACTTGGGTGGTATATAAAACACAAATATTGGATGAATTTGAGTGCATTGTCAAAGAAAATAATAACAAGAAGAAATCTGGACTATTCCATTTCACAAGGCGAAACCCAGTGGAATGTAAAAGCCAGATTTCACAAAGTAATCATATTCTGCAACAATGCACAAGCGAAGAGCATTCCATATTTGTTTTATTTAACTCACACATAGATACATGTTGTTTCTACAACAAAAACAAAATAGACACAGGAACTTGTCCACAGACGCTCTGATAATTCTAAAAACCCTTCTAAACAACGTCGACAACTCCATGTTAAAGGCACTGGACACTTTTGGTAATTACTCAAAATAATTGTTAGCATAAAAACTTACTTGGTAACGAGCAATGGAGAGCTGTTGATAGTATAAAACATTGTTAGAAACGGCTCCCTCTGAAGTAACGTAGTTTTTGAGAAAGAGGTAATTTCTCACTCAAATAATAAAAGAATTCTTGCTGAAGCCTTTTATTATGCATCTGAAAGCACACAAAGTAATGCAACAAGGGTGTTTTTTCTTTCATTATTCTCTTGCAAATTCGATGACCAATTGAGCCCAAATTTTCACAGGTTTGTTATTTTATGCATATGTTGCGATACACCAAGTGAGAATACTGGTCTTCGACAATTACCAAACGTGTCCAGTGCCTTTAACACCAACTTTGTCCGCCATAAAACACACCCTAGCTCTGTTTGGACAAATGGGCGGGGAACGATTAATTTGGAAAAAACCTTGTAAAGTGTCCAATAGTTATCTATATTGGACGAGTGCCTGTCCAATATTAAATTTTGGAAAGTCCCAAAATGTTGATTTAGTGAAGTCAGTGGTCGGTGTAGATCTAAATGTACTCACTACCGCAGGTGACACCATCACTATTAATAATGAACCCAACACTGCAAGCACAGGCTCGAGAGGTTGGGCCTGTTGGCAAACAAATATGCTGACAGCCTCCGTTGGATTGTGAGCAACCGTTGGACGTTGGACCGGGACGCGCAAAGACTCTCACGGCCTTCAGGTGACGCATTCCAGTTCGCATCACTGTCGGGTTACCGCCGTCGGACTTATCCACTCTCATTATTTTCTCATACGCAGAATCTAGACAGAGATATTTTTGAATATTTATTCTCAGGTTTTTTTAAATAATTGAACAAAACAAAATTGACTAGAGCAGGTTTTGAACCAATGACCTCCGACTGATTTTATTTAGTACATACATTTGAGTGAAGTAAAATGAAAGAATTCACTTCCCAATAATTTCAAGGGGAAAACAAATACCTGGCTTTTCTGGTTTGAGTTGCACTCCACATGGATCCCAGATGTTTAATTTGTTTTATTTTAATTAAAATATTAATTTTGATAACTGCCGTTAGACTGTGACTAATGAGGCTGGCTTAGTGGTAGAATGCCCTAACTTCGACCTCTGTGGACCGGGTTCAAACTCCTCTTCGTACAGGTGGGGTGTTCAGACCATACCTGGGCCCAGTTTCATAGAGCTGCTTCAGCATAAAATAATACTGAACAATTTTAGGCTAAGCAAAAATGAGCAGGAAACCAGTCACAAATGATACATGTGGCATGGTATTTTAGCTGGTAACCTTATTCTGGTAAGCATAATGTTGTTGTGCTTAAGCAGCTCTATGAAAGTGGGCCCTGATTGCCTTCATCATCATTATTTCGGAAATATTTAAATAAATTAAATAACTAGAAAAAAACACGTAAGAAATATCTTTAATAGACCATAAGCAAAGTGCTCTGTAAACATCAGAGGCAAAATAAGCATATCGATCAAGTGCTCGTGTTACACGACACACTGGTAGATTTTAAAAAATGAAGCCGAGTAAGCTCAGTTTTCAAACTGGAAGAGGCCAGAATTCAAGCTTATTTGATCAAATTCAACTAGTATGAACGACTTCAGCCAAGAAGTAGGATCCCATCCCATTAATCTGTGGAATTGTATTCTAAAGTTAAATGGCTTTCGTAGCCCAAAATTTCGCTGACAATTTGTGTTTATGCAAGACTGTTTGACGTGGTTTAGCTGGTGAACGTGCAGTTGGTGATAAATGTGCAATGACATACAGCCACTGGCTTCAACTGCCTGTTACAAATTGTGTTAAAGCTTTGGTAAAATAGGTAGCCAATCCAATAGCTAGTCTTCAGGGCCAATCAGTCAAGTTCGGGATATTCAGCAATAAAATGGTCTATCGGTGGTCATTTGAAATTCTAATTGCTTAACCATCTACCTGTGTAATAGAGGAAGTTGCCAAAGACGGCTACACCCATCGGATGATGTACGTCAGTGACAAGGACTAGTCTGTTTGTTCCATCCACATTACAACGTTCAATCTGAAATCAAACAAGCAACAGTAGCCAAGAATGGTGAGAACGAGAGTGAGAAGTACAAACACTCATCGGAAAGCCTAGAACTCTCCTTTGAATCTGTCTTGGTACCTTACAAGATTGCTGCATGGCTCCTTAATAACAATTGCTGTTGACATACCTGCCAACATTAAAACCTCAGAAATAGGAACACCAGTTTTACAAGTCCACAGATACCGACGCAAGAAACTGCAAGTAAAGCTTATTACATGTACACATACAAATGATGCATGTATTTAAAACAATGTACAAAAAACACTGTATCCCATAAGAAAATCTCTACTGTCAAAAGCAAATGACACCCTCTTTTGCCAGAACTTTTTTGTCTTGTAGGAATGTTCAGTTTTTTTGCGGCCTGTAATTCCCAAATCTGGACAATTCCAATTAAGTCTAAACAGTTGGCAGGTATGTGCATGGCCCATGCCAAGTACCAACATTATAGCTTTACATCTAATTCTGACATATTGGCTTAGCTTGGTTTGATTTGTTGTGTTGAAGTTCATAATTAATTCCTACATAGAAACTTGAAATAGTTTTGTTGAATTCTAGGTGATAAACTTACCACTTGGTTGGTGCTTTCTGACCAGTACAGCACATGTTGCTCAATATCAATAGTGATAAAGTCAATATGACCAAGGCTGGTTGTGACCACTGAATGCAGACCTGTACCATCCATGGTAGCACTATTGATCCTTGGTTGGACACCAAGTCCGCCATTTTCGGCCCAATACATCATCCTGGGAGAGGAATAAATGTTAATAATAATACTCAGTTCTTATAGCCCTTCTCACATCCGATGGCATCCCAAAGTGCTCCTTGATTGATTATGAGAATGCAGAGAAATGTTTGGAATTATAAAACCCATTTTACACACATCTACATAAATGTAGCACCTTGTAACAGTTTACAAGATGCTGGAGCGAAAGACTCTGCTAGGGTCGAAACGTCAGGCCATTAACTAATTTTTGAATTTTTTTATATCCAAGGTCCTTTTGGTTGGTAAGCAGTTTGCAACAGCTAATTCTATTTTCTTGTTTAAAATTATCGTTAAATCTTTCTGTATGGGTTTTGAGGCATGACATGGTGAGATATCACTACCTTCAGTTTGCAGTAACACCATGTGTTTATATCTACTTTGCTGTGTAGATATGTTCTTTGAGAACTTGTCTTGCTATTCATTCTACTGCCGCAGTGTAGATTTTGGGAGACTAATTAGTTCTGAAAAGGACTTTCCTGCTTATTAAACACTACCTGGGGAGGTAGAAAACTGGCCGCATCATCTACTTTTGCTTAGTGGATCGAGGAGACTTCTCGTTATTAACTTTACTGCCGCAGAGTGAGGTCTTAATATTTTGTTGGTAAACGAAACCAAGGGTCCCTAAAAAAAGCCTCCGACTGTGAGCATGTAGACCTGAAGATACACCATGCACACAAGGAGAGAAGGTATGAAATAGCCTACATACCCACTACCAGGGTCCAGACAGATGGCGTCAGGGTCTGAAACCCTGGAGCTATCCCCGCTGTTCTGGACGACAACCTGACGGTAGTTACTCTCTCCATCTAGTTTGATGACCTCGATGGTATGTTTTTCTGGATTCGTCCAGTAGATGTTACGGGAGAGATGATCCAAAGCAATGCCCACCGGTGAGCCTAGATAGGCCGTAGGGACGAAGACCTCGGAGCTGTTGATACCGGTGACCTCAGCGCGAAGGATCGATCTCTTTATGGGTTACCATGAAACAAAGACATCCACAAAAGAATGAAACTTAGAAGCTCATTCTTGATGAGTTTAGTTGCATAATGAACAAATAATAAAGTTGTACGGCTAAATCCAATTTATTTCAAACTTACCAGAGCATTATCATCTTCATGTTCCTGCTCTTTTGCCTCGGACCAGTAGATAAAGCCTCCAGTCTCATCGAAGTCTAGATCGAAGGCGTCATACTCCGTGGCTATCGCTTGCATCTGATTCAGAGACTGGTCGTTAGGGTCTAACGAGATACCATTAATTGACCCACGTTGAATCACCACAAGGAAAGGTCCAACCCCTGTCATGACAATTTTTTAGTTAAGATTAAAGTTAACCACTTGACGCTGCATGACGTCTTTTGATGCAAGACTTTTCCCGACTGAGTTACAGTGGACGTTTTATTTCAAAACAGTTCGGAATATCGGCATTGATAACACCTGGTCTTTCTTCGTCAAGTGTGCATTGTGCGTGCACTCACTGGTTACACCTCATTTGACCCACACAAAGAGGAAGAACAGGTACTGGAAATCATGCTCAAAATCTCCCTTTTACTGGGGGTTTATTGTGCACTCCTTGATTCCAGACCCTCGTCCCTTTGTCTGACCATGGTGACAAGCAAAACCTTCAGGAGATTTGTAGGATGCCATGATTGTTTCCCTCTGGCTCTCAGCATGGGGGAGATAAGTACAACCGACTTCACTATTCAATGGCCGGATGTCTGCGGAATGTCCGATTCACAGTGAACAAAAAGAATTTTATGAGATTGTTTGTGGTTTCTACTTGGTTTAATCATGCTTTTATTTCGTAAACGGTATTTTTTTTTCTTTCTTAAAAATGGATGTAATTTTGGGGAAAAAAAAACATTTGAAAACATTTCCTTGCAGAGACATGGAAACATTTTATAATCCTTAATGTGGTTAACTCTTTCAGTGCCAATATCATACATGTACGATCTGATTTATGTATTCTGAAAGTGCCATTATCCTACATGTACATGTACAATCTTTGATATGTACTCAAAAAGTGCCATCAATCATACATGTCCAACCCATAGAATACATAAAGAAAGGACAATATCACTAAAGAAATTAAATTGACTTTGGGATGTACCAAGGCAACACAAATCAGCACGATACATTTTGTTTGGTGAGAAAGACTTTTTTTAAATTCTATTATTGTACAGAATTTCGAAAAACATCAAAAAGCTAGGCTTTTTAGGTTCAAAAACTCAAAACGATAGGGGGCACTGAAAGAATTACACTGCTTGGTAAGAGCAGTTGTGCGTTGGCCTGTAGAATCCTAAACTTTTTTTTTTGAGCAGCTATTGAAAAAGAAGAAGTCGATCTTTGTAAACACTTACGGCTGCATGTGCCGTCTGCTTGTAGATCCTGACCAGCAGGGCAAAGACAGGAGAAACCAGGGTCATTTGATGACAACACACAAAGGTGAGTACACGGATTTGAAGCACAAGGGTTAGAAGCTGTGGTAGAAGAGAGTCTCATGTTTAGAGGAATATAATCAATGATTTGGGGTTGAACAAAGAAAAATTTACTAGAGTGGGATTTGAGCCAACGACGCTCTACCAGCTGAGCTATCTAGTCCTATGATGGCGGTCTCCCTATTTTGTCAATACCTTTGTTTAGGGGTGCCCAGTCATGGCTTCTGACTGGTGGCCCCAGACAAAGATATTGACAAAATAGGGAGACCGCCAACATTAGGGCTACATAACTGTAGGATAATTTTTATAACAAAGTAATGTGGGCCTTTATTCATTTTATTTTGTTTATGCTTTAGCTTTCGCTTCCATTTCTAAGCGCATTGAGGAATCTGTGATTCCTAATGCACTTTATAAATGCCGTTTATTATTATTATCTTTAAATGTAAATACCTTCAAAATTCAGTGGTTTTTCTTTTACTTTGTGAAAAAACACGGTCCGTTATATTGTAGAGTAAAAAAATTGGTTCTACAAAATGACAGACTGTGTGAGTTCACAAAGTAAAAGGAAAACAACACAATTTTGAGGGAAATTTGTATATTATACTTTAAAAACATCTTTCCAACCACATTCATTTCATTACAAACACTTTGATAGAACCAAACAGCCCAATCCGAACGCAATGTGATTCTTCAACTGCACAAGAAAATAATGTTTTCAGTTTCAAATTAAAAGCACCTTTTGAAAATGCAAATATCTAAAATTGTACTTGCAACACGTTTTGACAAATACCCGTCCCTTCTTGAAAATGGTGACCAAACACACCACAGTGGGACACTCGTGAACATTTGTTCTCTTGACGCCCTTTAATGTCGTGGCCGAGCGGATAAGAGCACACTCTGGTGTTTCTGATCAGCAGAGTGTGGGTTCGGGGCCCGATCGTGACACTTGTCCTTAAGCAAGACACTTAACCATTATTGCTGCGTCCTTCGGATGGGTCGTAAACCTGTTGGTCCCGTGTGTTGTGCAATGCATGTGCAAGAACCCAGTGCACTTATTGAAAAGAGAAGGGGTTCGCCCTGATGTTCCTGGTTTGATCAGTTGTATATTGGGGAAGGGATAGATCTCATACTTCAACAAACGTAGCTCCACATACCTTGTAGGAAAATACTAAATGTTGAAGAGCCTTGAGTGCACTGAGTGACAGATATGAGCGATATATAAGAAGCCACTATTATTATTATTTCTTGTGAAACATGGATACATACCTGAAGGTTGTTTGGCTGGATGAAATACATGTATATCCCAACCGCCATAAAAGTAGGGTACAAGAACTGTCTTATTCTCCCCGTTAAACTTCTTGGCTTTTGCGATCTGTCGGCTCCCCTGGTCGATCCAGTACATGTAGTCTTCAAAAATAGACAGCGCCGTAAGCCCCGAGTTAGCCTGTCATGAGAACAATGGTGATAACACACAGTTCTTTTACAAAGAGCGCAGTTAGTTAAGTGATATATTTAACCAGTTCGCTTGTGTTTCTGATCACACAAATATCCCTCAAAATTGTGGCATTCCTTTTAAAGGGTCTGTATACGTTTGGTAATGACTCTGAAAATTAATGGCGGTTATGGACAAATATATCACCTTTTATCCCCCAAAATTTGAATCAGAGAAGCGTTACGGCCGGAATAATCTTCCTGTGTGGAAATATTCGCTCCGGTTTATCGGTGATATCTCAAAAACAAAACCACCTGATTAACACAATCAGTAGGCTCCAATTACCAAACCTACACATACAGCACCTTTAAAGAACTGAATTTTTGACTCCACAAAATTACGGACCGTGTTAGTTCACGAAGTAAAAAGAAAACCACACAATGTCCAAGGACATTTGTGTGAATCATTCTACTTTTAAAACATCTTTCTAACCATATTTCTTTCATATACTAACGCTTTTAAAGCCCAAAATGCCAAATCTGAAGTTAACGTGTCCTGTAAAAGTCTCCCTGGCAACTCTGGTACCCACTTTCATACTCACCGAGGTATGCAAGAGTACTCTCCGCCTTTCAGTCCCATCATAGTTACAGGAGTCGATGAAATCCAAGCGTCTATCTCCGAAGTAGAGTTTCCTAGTAGGTAAATCAATCGTCAGACCATACGGATATTGGAGATCCTCAGATATAATGATTTGACGATCTGTGCCGTCCAGACTGGCGCGTTCAATACGTGGATTACGACTCCTGTCAACCCAGAAGATGTACCTACTCCTGTAATAGACCATACAAGTCTTGTATAAGTTAAGACATAGACCTTAAACATGCTGCCACCATCTTGGTCAAGTTTCCTGTATCCAATAACGGCAATGGATGCTAAAATTCCTTGTACAAAAATGAACCAGACTATTTTTCTTCCAGCCTCGGTTTGGTTAAATTGATATAAAAAAAAAAGAGAAATTCAAGATGGCCGCACCATATTTTTTATAAAATAAAATCTTTAAAAAAAACATTTATTTATACATAAAAATACTCATAGCAATTTTGTACAAACACAATTTCAGTTTTTATATAATAAAAATAATTTTTCAAAATTAACGTTGAAACAAAAGTCCACTTTTCCATGAATTAACGATGTAAATAAAACATGCATTGTAAGGATGTATGAAACAAATTATTTTCTTTCAAAAAAACCAATTTGCAAATCAAAGTTGAATTTGTCCCAGTATTTCCTAATAGGTTTAATGACAACATCATTATCAGTTTTGGCAAATTCTTAATTGTTTACTGTTACCTGTTAACTGAGGTCAAGTTCTACTCTCAGGTTTTCTTTGTTGAATTGCTAAGCTATACTTTTTAGATTTCATCGCAAAATAATTAAATGGTTAAATGGTTTATACGTTATTTCAAAATACAAAAAGACATCACAATCAGTAATTGAATTGCGTCTTAAATGTTACATTCTTTGAACGTTCCGTACTCTTACCCTTCCATGGGGTCTACACACAGTCCATAGCAGCGACTGACGTTCTGAGAAAATAGAACTGATCTGTGGTTCCTATCCAAGCTGGCCACTTCAATGAGATCCAATATAGAGTCCATCCAGTAGATATTGCGACCAACCCAATCCACTGCCATGGCCGACGTCGTTTGGATACCATTTCCAAACACCTGAAGAAAGTTATTGTGTTGGGCAGATCAGATGGATGATTAGTTTTAATTGGCCAGAAGTGTCCCCTCCAGAAAATTTGGTGCACCCCCTTGAGCCCCCTAAAATGTTACCCTAGTTTTGGTGCTGTCCACATGATAATAATGATAATGAGTTCTTTTAAAGCACACATATCAACACTAGATCAAGGCACTGGACAAAAGAAGAATCAACAATCAATAAATTAATGAGATCCGAACAGTTCAGTCTTCAGCAGTTTTTTGAATTACATCTTTGAGTCAGACCGACGTACTTCTGGGGGGGAGTTTGTTCCATGGGTGGGGACCGCTATAACCAAAGGCGCCCTGACAATTGTTTTTGTTTACAGATGGGAGAGTTAAGTGTTGTTGTGTCGTGCAGTTTACAGAGTCGGCTGTCACACAGATAGATAATGAGAAGATTTTTGTTTTCATGTCTGCAAAGCTCTCACAACTGATACTTTCAAAGCAGCAATTCAGACAAATCTCCTTTAAAAAGCAAGACTAACCTCTGTTGTCGTTGAAATGTGAATTGACTATATATAGATATTGTAATTTTTATGATGATTATGATTATTGTTATTCAAATTTAACTCTTTAATGGCTTATTAATAACAGGGATTTGATAAGATAAATTTACAAGGTATAATGACAAAGGCGGCCTTACCACTTCAGTGTCAGTTCCGTTGAGGGTCGTTTTGTACATGGAATCGGCTTCAGAATCAGAGTAATAGATGTACCCGGTCAGTGCGTCGAAATCAGCCGTGTATATTCGTTGGGATCTCTCTGAAAAAACTACACTCATTTGGGCTGTGAGTAGATTGTATCTGTACACTTGTCTCCTTGCAGAGAGTATGAGGTATGGGGTGGAAGGATCTGCCCGGGGAATAAAGAAGAATAAGGTGTTTTTGTCTTTTGTTGTCTGTTTGGTTGTATCACAACTCTAGAAAATCTAAAACATTCTTGCATCCCAATTGAAGGTAAGGTCATAGATTGAAAAGTAAAAATTTATGAACATACAAACTTACTTGGTGAGAAGCACTGCAGACGTCGATTATATAAACTATTTTCAGAAAAGATTTCCTTCAAAGTAATATATGGTGTTCAAAACACTTCACCCACAAACATTTGAGTCTTTACTAATAATTATTATTGTATTTATCTGAATTATAAATTTTATTTTATTCTTTAATTGCTCAAATAGACCCCTGCTTAGGACTTGGTACATACCTGAAGCTTTACATGTTTTCCCGTCAGGCTCCAAGAGATATCCATCCGCACATCGACAGACGAAGGTGCCTCTCCCGTTAGTACACTCCTGACTGCAGCTGTCTGGAAGGGTGCACTCGTCAAAGTCTGTCAGAATAAAAAACTTGTTTAAAACCTTCGAGAAAGACTCTGCTAGGGTCGAAACATTAGGCCGCTGACTAATTTTTGCATTTATACCACAGGTCCTTCTGTTTGCAACAGCTAATTCTATTTTCTCAGATTAACAAAACATATACATACATAATCAACTAAATTTAATCTAAATCAAAACAAATAATTGTTAGTTCTTACTAAAAACACTTTTTTCTGTGAAATATTTCTCTCTGAATGAAGTCATATTTGAGAAAACTGCATCTGACAACCTAAAAAAAAAAGCAACAGCTGATCTCGGTCGTTACAACCAAAATTAAGGCTTATGGTTTTTCACTATTTTCTCCCAACTCTCACAACAGATTAAGCCCACATTTTCACAGATTTGTCATTTCATGTATATGTTTAATCACACAAAACATGAACACTGTCTGCGACTATTTTGTCAGCTCTACAATCCTTGAAATGTAGAAAACTAGTTTTCAAAATACCATTTTACAACCTTAAAATATCAACTTCTGATCATTGCTCTGTGAATTAGGCAGTAAGCAGTTTTCTTCAGTATACATACCCACACACTGTTTTGGGTTGCTCAGCTGGTAGCCCGCAGGGCATTCGCAAGCAGCTCCAAATGGCGTTTGTAAGCAGATATGGCTGCATTGTCCATTATTGATAGAACACTCATCCGAATCTAAACAGCGCCATCAAACAAGAATGAACGAGATGTTGTGAGTCTCTGTTTCCCTGCTTACCAAAACTTTCCAATTCAAATTTCCAATTGGAACCAATTGGAATTTTTTCCAATGTTGTGTTTTGGCCCAAAACCAATTGGACACAACTGGACTCAGTTAGTCCCCCAAAAATATGTTTTTACCCATTGGTCTCACAGCCCATTGGTCCGACAGCTCAATAGTCTGACAGAATACCGATCATTCGACCATTGAGCAAAAAAAGTAGTTTATACTCATTGGGTTGACATTCCAAAAACCTATGGGGATATAAATATATCCCATCCCACTGGAGGGATTAAAAAATTCTAAATCCAGTTGGCACACTGTCGGGAAATAAAATTACCAATTGAAAATATATTAGGAGGTTAGAAAGAATTGGATTGAGTTGGTGTGAGTTGGTTTATATTGGAATACTGAGTTTCCAATTGGAATAAAATCTTAGACCAACTCAGTCCAGTACCAAATCCAATTGGACTCGGTTGGCTTGATTTGATTGAATTGGAATTAGTTGGAATTTGTCTCTACCAATTGGAAATTTCACCTCCTAATTTATTTCCAATTATAAATTTTATTTCCCAACAGGGTCTATTTAGAAAAATAATTTCAAACTGAATCCAACTGAGTCCAATTGGGTCCAATTGGATCCAATTTGATTCGGGCCAAAACAGAACATTGGAAAAAAATCCAATCATGGTTCCCGTTGGAAAGTTGAATTGGAAATTTTGGCAAGAGTTAGTTAGTTATTACATTCAATTGCATCTTTCCACAACTCTTTGACACTTCTACCACTCCTCTTTGTCACAGTGTCAAATACTTTCTCATGAATTAAATGTAACTCACTACAATCGCTGCCTTCATCTTCACCGTTGGGACAATCGTTGTTCTGATCACACACTGAAGCAAATGGAACACACTGCGTTGTGTCCGGACACTGCCAATGCTCGGCCGGGCAGGAAAATTCAGGTACAGCTATAAACAAAACAATAGGTATACCAACATTACTTTTGAAAACATTTTAGTATAAACAAGGATCAATTTTGGAATTTTAACCTGTGACCTCAGGATTCATGTGCCGGCACTCTACAAACTAAGCTATCCAGCCCTAAAGTTGGCAGTCTCCCTAAATATCCTTGTTCATGGGTGCCAGTGCCAGAAAGAAGCCATTCAACCTTTTCTTGCCGTATATACCCAGGGATCACACCCAATCTGGGAAGCGGCAGGACAGGGATCACACCCAATCTGGGAAGCGGCAGGACAGTGATCACCTTAAAGGGGTGCAACGTTTAGTTTCAAATATCATTATTTCAAAGTAATGAACCACAAGGAAAACTGACTGGGTATTTTTTTTTTTTCAAATGTGGGGTGAACAAAGACAAATTGACTAGAACAGGATTTGAACCTGAGACCTCCTGATTAACGTGCCGGTGCTCTACCAACTGAGCTATCCACAGCCCTAATTTTGCCCTTCTTCCTACTTTTTAAAACATACAATTTTTCTACGCATTTTGTATTACCTTATAATTTGTTTTATTTTTTGTTTACGTGTGATGACATCATCATGACGTCACCTCAATTTCACCTTCAACACATCCCTGTCTACAGACATACCAAAACGTCACATGACACATGATGATGTCATGATGACATCATTCTTTGAGACACACCATCTACAGAAAGGACTATGTGTACATCAAGTTTGATTAATATCATTGTTTAATGGCCAAAGTGCCAGCCAAGAAAATATGTGCACAAAGACTACCAGAATGGGCAAAGAACTAAAATAAGAAAAAAAACAAATAAAATAAAAATCAGAACAAAAACAAAGGCTTTAAGCCAATTACTAGACATTTTTGTCAACTTACGACAGTTTTCTTCATCACTAGCATCAGCACAGTCATTTTCCCCATCGCAAACCCAGTCTTGAGCTATACAACTATATGCACTGCAGGCAAAGCCTTCACAAGTCACTTCCTCTACAGAACATGACAAAGCAAAATCATCAATAATGAACAATAATAATAACAAAAACAACATTCAAAGAAACCAACAAGGATATATAAATTCACCAATAATGACGTAAAACACCATACCCAACTTGGATGGTACAAAGGTTCTGGAGACAGGCCACACAACGTGGACAGAGAAAATCATTGTAAGGATCTAATATGTCTATGCAATTAATTGACTAACTGTCCTTTGGTTATACAAATGAGGATTACAAACTTCAATAGGCTGCCACCATTTTTATCATTGTATTCAGCACATGACAGGTAAGTCCGGCAAACCACTGCCGATTATCAGCTGTTGCTAACAGCCACGGATTGGCCAATTCACGGTGAACATGATCCACATTTTCTCGAAAGAGAACAACAAAAATCTCTGTGCATCTTATGAGAACATTTGTTGAATAATTCAGTACTTGGGTTATATCGTCATGGTTTCAATTGAAACTTATAAACGATACTCTCAAAAACAAATTGTTCCGAAAGTCCCTAAGATTCAATCCTGTGTGTTATCACAGAAACATTTTCAAGAACCCTGGCGCTAAGTTGTTAAGGACCTACTTGAACGAAAACGGCCACAAGTGATCTTTGCTGAAATTCATTTAAAACGTTTTCAAACAATAAGGAAATGAGTTCTCATGAGATTAAACAGATTTTCATTGTGTAAAAAACAATCATTTTGAATACCCTTCTCCGGTGCTTTTCAGAAAGATTCACGAAAAGCCCTGTTCATATGTGGGTGCTCTGTTTTGTATAGCGGCTCTGTTGCAGCATGGAGGTATAACAAAGCTAACTCCAACACATGACGTCAAAGTATCGTCATTTTGACGCACGCTGTCAACGGCAGAAGTGTTTCTAGTTTTTCAAACCCTTGAGGTTGGGGCCTAAAATAACTACAAAACTCAGAAGTTTACAAGTACCAAAGTTGCATTTAAATGATAAACAACCACATTATAAACAAGTTTCAGTAGCATTCCTGTTGATAAAACTTCGCTCAAGTAGCTGTTTAAGATAACAAGTTTCCAAAAGAGTGTCTTTTCTAACCACAGTCACTTGGTTCATCTGATCCGTCTTCACAGTCAGCAATACCATCACATTGCCAACGTTTTGAGATGCAGGAGCCAGTGGACACACATCTTATATACCACCTCTCATCGCATGTGGTTGGATTGTTAGCTTAAAGAGAAGAAAAAAATGAAGAAGTTTATTAAATAGATCGATCCATTAAGCCCCGCCTCCTTACGAGTTGACCAATCACAGCCGCGAAACCCGATCACCGTTAGTGCAAAGATCACCAAACGGCTCAAATGGTGATCAGATTTCGCGGTTGTGATTGGTCAATGAGAAATGGGCGTGGCTTAATGGATCGGTGTATTGTGAGTTGACTGCACTCAACTCTACAGAGAAGTCATTGATATTTTTATTTTATTTTATTACCTTTATTGAACAAACATCAAAATACAACCTAGTGCAAGAGGGAAACCCCGAACAGGCATGCAGGCCCACTAAATGGGGACCCTTGATCACACAAAGCAAAAACATTAGTAGAAAACATGGAAGTATAATATGTACAGTTAAAAAGGTTAAAAAAAGGTTAGCTCCAGTCAGCCATTTTGAATCTCTGTATTGTAAAATCACACAGCAGTCAACTTGATGGTAGATGACCCCCAAGCAAAAGTTAAAGACAACATGTTAAAAAGGGTGCTTGCTATGTAAGCCAGAAACACAGGGGTGAACCCCTACTCTTCCACGGTAAGTGTTATGGGTACTTTTAAATGCACGCTATCAATCCTAGTACACAGGACCTACGGCTTAATGTCCCATCCGAAGGACAAAGCAATTATGGTAAAGTATCTTGCTCAAGGACACAAGCGCCATGACCGGGACTCGAACCCACACTCTACTGATCAGAAACACCAGAGCTTGAGTATGGTGCTCTGAACCCCTCAGCCATGATACGCCGAGATTATTGCTTCTTTCAAATTAGTTACCTATCTCATGACTGTTTGGAACATATTTCCCATTAATTAGATATGTTTGGATGCTTTGAAAAATTTGCTTATTGCTTTTGTGTAATAAAAAAAAATATTAACAATATTTTTTAAAGCTTTGATATTAATAGCGTGTTAAGAGTCTCTTTAGGTTGATGTGCTAATTGCTGGTAAATTGCTGGTTTTAATTTGTACTTTTATTTTGACGATACCAATACTTACTGCAATCAGCTTCATCAGACCCATCTCCACAATCTAATTGACTGTCACACACAAACCTTGATGAAATGCACTGGTAGCCGTTAGCACATGGCCACCGATAGGTGCAGTTAATGCTAGCTGTATATAAACATAAACAGTCCAGAATTGGAATTTTGTAATCACTGCATTGTTACAACTTATAAGGGAAGGTATTCGTTTGGTAATCCCACTCTTAAAATTAATGGCAATCAAAACTTACTAAGAAGTACAGCACCTTTCAATACTATAAAGCATTTTGAGAGGCATATAACTTCGAAGTAATGTGGTTATGGAAAAAGATACCAGTTTTTATGCCCCAAAACTTGAATCTGAGAAACTTCACTGTCAGAAACGTTTCTCAGATAGTGTGTTCCTATAAGGGATTATTCTTCCTGCGTGGAGATATTCGCTACGGTTTTTCGGCAAACTCTGAAGTGTGTGTATTCAAGACATGTTAAACCTTAGTCTGTTAGCGCACAATTATATTTCTTTCATCCAGTCCACCATTAGGGATAATTCTCACTCTTGCTATAGACCTTTGTATTGCAACGTCACAGCCCGAGTTTTTGCCAACCGAGGTTGGAAAACTATGGAAAGCCATAACTGCAAATCAAAAACAGATAGCCATAGTTTGTAGCAATGTTACACAAATAGTGTTGAATTTGTTGGAAACAAATCAACCAATCATAGAAGGTATTTCAGTTCATGAATCTTTACAGCAAATGTTGAATTTGGTCACAACATTTTTTAACACGATTGGGTGTTTTGCTAACATTCGGCTGGAAAGGATACTCACCACAGTTAGCCTCATCACTGAAGTCTGGACATTGCTTGAAGCCATCACAGACATAACTTTCAGGGATACATGAGGAGCCTGATTCACAGGTGAAGTGATCCGGCGGACACGTGTAATCCTCTGTGAATATAAAGCAACTCAAATTAAATTTTGATTAATTTATTGGCCCGCATATTCTGCATATTCTGCACACTAATTCGTAAATACAAATCCACCACCTCAACACCAAATTTTTTTTTCCGATCAGAGATTTATTCGATCAGAAAGTTTTTGTTTTTGTGCACCAAATCTTGAACCTTTTCACTGGTTTTGTCTAAAAAGGAAATTGTTTACTATTTTGCAGTTTCTGTTTCTTTGCTGGCAAACCCACGGTAACAGTGGTAAGAAGAGTTACATTTGCTGAGCTCACTAGTTACAGCTAGATTTGCTTTTTGTAACTAATTCTGTCTAAAATTTGTTCTTACCACAGTTTATTTCATCGGAGCCGTCCGGGCATTCAGTGTCCGTATCACAAACCCACCTTTGTGGTATACAAGTGCCATCATCGCAATGGAAAGAATCTTCATCATCACAATTGTTGTCTTTAATACAAAACAAAAACAAAATTAACATCATTTTACAGTTCTAATTTCGCCTTGCGAAATGGAATAGTCCAGATTTTCTGCGACGATGCACTCAAATGTATCCAATATTTGTACGTTTCCCACTGTTTGAACAAATGAGACTTTCACAGCTTAAAACAATCAAAGTCTTGGGAACAAGGGAAGAAGTAATGTAACAAAAAAACTTACTGCAATTTTCTTCATCTGACCCATCTGCACAGTCCCTTTCTTGGTTGCATCTTTGAAAATATGACAAACACCCTACACCATCATCACATTGAAACGCTAAGTGTGAACAGGTACCTGTAATCAAAATCAATTATCACCTATTTATTCATGGAATAGCATACCACCGGGTTTGGTTGCCGAGTGCATATTGGCAATTTATTGGTGTGCCAGTTCATGGTCGAGTCAGCTGTTATTGATGAAGTCACAGTGTCATTTTCTAGTAAAGTCTGATGTGATCTTTGATTCTTAATTTGCCCCACATTTTGTTCACTTTTATGAGTTACCAATTTGCCTTTGATAAACAAAACTATCAGTGCACAGCGACTTTTTTTCAGTAAACCATGAAAAGGAGCTATTTTAGTCTAAGACTGCTAAAGAGCTACCGGGGTTCTAGGTATTATTGACAATGGTAATAATGGCCAAACCTTGCAACCACAAAACAGCCGAATCCATGAATTCTTGCATACCTAAATCCCCAAAAGATTGGTTTTGGTAAAATAACAGATACTGCCTAATTGCCGATGTTGACTTACTGCAATTCCGTTCATCTTCATTGTTGGCACAATCTTTATAACCGTCACAGAATAAATAGCGGTGAAGGCAAGTGCCATCATCACACTGAAACTCACTCTTGCATGACCATGGATTCTCAGCGCTGGGATCATCTTCGCATGTCTGACAAGAAAAACAGAAACAAATCCTGTCTGTTTTCACATCTAGACTATTTCACCTCTATATATCGCCGTGTCAGTGCAAAAGCGTAGTATCGCCTAAAATAGCACTTTTACGCGTTGCGTGGAGTTTGATTTCAAAATGTTGTACCTCGCTTAGAACAGCCTGGATGTACACACAAAACAAGTACGCGCTG
The DNA here is from genome assembly GCA_037783415.1 of Leptasterias polaris. Classification (NCBI taxonomy): domain Eukaryota; kingdom Metazoa; phylum Echinodermata; class Asteroidea; order Forcipulatida; family Asteriidae; genus Leptasterias; species Leptasterias polaris. The sequence continues at coordinate 1,852,735 of JAZGTN010000214.1, read as the reverse complement.
AGAAACAACATTTTTGCCAGGACCATTTTCCTACACCGATTTTGCACTGACGCAACTATATGTAGGATCATAAGAATAATATGCTATAAGCGTCAATTACTAAATATTGTAACCTTATGAAGTTTGATGACATCCTCATTTTATAGCTGCACACAGTTAGCTGGTCACAAGGTATAAATTCATTGGCTCAGAATAACCCAGTCAACTCAGAGCAGAAAGGACTTACAATAACTAAAAAGACCTAGTCGGGTAGGAGTACAAAGGACTTATAAGACCTAGAAAGACCCAGTAGGCTCAGAGCAGAACAGACTTATGAGACCTAGAAAGACCCAGTCGGCTTAGAGCAGAACAGACTTATGAGACCTAGGAAGACCCAGAAGGCTCAGAGCAGGAGTGACTCATGAGACCTAGAAAGACCCAGTAGGCTCAGAGCAGAAGAGACTTATGAGACCTAGAAAGACCCAGAAGGCTCAGAGCAGAAAGGACTTACATAACATACAAGCCCTGCCATTGGGGCTTAAGTCCTTTCTGCTCTGAACTGACTGGGTCTTTCTATGTCTTATAAGTCGTTTCTGCTCTGAGCTGACTGGGTCTTTCTATGTCTTATAAGTCGTTTCTGCTCTGAGCTGACTGGGTCTTTCTAGGTCTTACAAAGTCCCTTCTGCTCTCTGTCGAATATGTCTTTCTAGGTCTTATAAGTCCTTTCTGCTCTAAGCTGACTGGGTCTTTCTATGTCTTAAAGTCCTTTCTGCTCCGAGATGACTTGGTCTTTCTAGGTCTTATAAGTCGTTTCTGCTCTGACCTGACTGGGTCTTTCTAGGTCTTACAAAGTCCCTTCTGCTCTCAGTCGAATATGTCTTTCTAGGTCTTATAAGTCCTTTCTGCTCTGAGATGACTTGGTCTTTCAAGGTCTTATAAATCCTTTCTGCTCTGAGATGACTTTGTCTTTCAAGGTCTCATAAGTCCTTTCTGCTCTGAGATGACTTGGTCTTTCAAGGTCTCATAAGTCCTTTCTGCTCTGAGATGACTTGGTCTTTCTAGGTCTTATAAATCGTTTTACTCTGAGCCAATGAATTACAGTAATTCATGTTTTGTTTTGTTTTTGCTCTTGCTTAGGCAAAACTACTAGCATCTATAAACATTTAGAGAAATAGCTGGGATATTTATTCAAATGATTTAGTTTACCCGTTGGTCCGACATGAGCCTCATGTTTAATGGGCAACCACAAGTCCTCTGGTTTGAAGGTGCGGGAAAGCAAAAGTGACTGCAGTCACTGTTACCTCCATGACGTGAGCATAGATTCTCAGCTATTGGAGAATAAATATTTTTTTTAAACAGTTATTGCAATCACATTTACGTAGAGCTTCTCACTGGCATTTTTTCAGTGCTTAACCTGAGGGAACAGGAAAATGGAGAGAGTTTTAAACAAATAAGTAGAGGTAGCTTGACAAATATATAAGGGAGATTGTTCCACAGTGAAGGAAAAAGAACACGGCCAGAGCAATTGTAAGTACATGAGCCATTTACAGGGTAAAATTGAAAAACATATAACAATCATTGAGGCAGGCATTTGAACTTTTAGATAAACTCTGAACATAGATAGGTGAACAGCCATTAACTACAATAGTAATTTACTTTTATAAAAAATTACAAAACAAAAACGAAGAAAGGGATAAAATACAACAAAATACATTCATAAAGAGGCGGGAAAAAGTATAACCTATAAACGAGGATATAAAGACAAGTAAAACCTATGAGGATATCAAGACCAGTAAAACCTATGAGGATATTAAATCCTATGAGGATATCAAAACCTATGAGGATATCAAAACCTATGAGGATATCAAAACCTATGAGGATATCAAATCCTATGAGGATATCAAAACCTATGAGGATATCAAATCCTATGAGGATATCAAATCCTATGAGGATATCAAAACCTATGAGGATACCAAATCCTATGAGGATAACAAATCCTATGAGGATATCAAATCCTATGAGGATATCAAATCCTACGAGGATATAAAAGCCTATGAGGATATCAAGACCTATGAGGATATCAAGACCTATGAGGATATCAAATCCTGAGGATATCAAAACCTATGAGGATACCAAATCCTATGAGGATAACAAATCCTATGAGGATAACAAATCCTATGAGGATATCAAAACCTATGAGGATATCAAAACCTATGAGGATACCAAATCCTATGAGGATAACAAATCCTATGAGGATATCAAAACCTATGAGGATATCAAATCCTGAGGATATCAAAACCTATGAGGATACCAAATCCTATGAGGATAACAAATCCTATGAGGATAACAAATCCTATGAGGATATCAAAACCTATGAGGATATCAAAACCTATGAGGATACCAAATCCTATGAGGATAACAAATCCTATGAGGATATCAAAACCTATGAGGATATCAAATCCTATGAGGATATCAAAATCTATGAGGATACCAAATCCTATGAGGATACCAAATCCTATGAGGATATCAAATCCTATGAGGATATCAAATCCTACGAGGATATCAAATCCTACGAGGATATCAAATCCTACGAGGATATCAAAACCTACGAGGATAACAAATCCTACGAGGATAACAAATCCTATGAGGATATCAAATCCTACGAGGATAACAAATCCTATGAGGATATCAAATCCTATGAGAATATCAAATCCTATGAGGATATCAAATCCTATGAGGATATCAAATCCTATGAGGATACCAAAACCTATGAGAATATCAAATCCTATGAGGAAATCAAAACCTATGAGAATATATGAGGATATCAAAACCTATGAGGATAACAAATCCTATGAGGATAACAAATCCTATGAGGATATCAAATCCTACGAGGATAACAAATCCTATGAGGATAACAAATCCTATGAGGATATCAAATCCTATGAGGATATCAAATCCTATGAGAATATCAAATCCTATGAGGATATCAAATCCTATGAGGATATCAAATCCTATGAGGATACCAAAACCTATGAGAATATCAAATCCTACGAGGATATCAAAACCTACGAGGATAACAAATCCTATGAGGATAACAAATCCTATGAGGATATCAAATCCTACGAGGATAACAAATCCTACGAGGATATCAAATCCTATGAGAATATCAAATCCTATGAGGATATCAAATCCTATGAGGATATCAAATCCTATGAGGATACCAAAACCTATGAGAATATCAAATCCTATGAGGAAATCAAAACCTATGAGAATATCAAAACCTATGAGAATATCAAAACCTATGAGGATATCAAAACCTATGAGGATAACAAATTCTATGAGGATAACAAATCCTATGAGGATATCAAATCCTACGAGGATAACAAATCCTACGAGGATAACAAATCCTATGAGGATATCAAATCCTATGAGAATATCAAATCCTATGAGGATATCAAATCCTATGAGCATATCAAATCCTATGAGGATACCAAAACCTATGAGAATATCAAATCCTATGAGGAAATCAAAACCTATGAGGATACCAAAACCTATGAGGCTATCAAATCCTATGAGGATATCAAATCCTATGAGGATATCAAATCCTATGAGGATATCAAATCCTATGAGGATATCAAATCCTATGAGGATATCAAATCCTATGAGGATATCAAATCCTATGAGGATACCAAAACCTATGAGAATATCAAATCCTATGAGGATATCAAATCCTATGAGGATACCAAAACCTATGAGGATACCAAATCCTATGAGGATACCAAATCCTATGAGGATATCAAATCCTATGAGGATGTAAAAGCCTATGAGGTATCAAAACCTATGACGATACCAAATCCTATGAGGATATCAAATCCTATGAGGATATCAAATCCTATGAGAATATCAAAGCCAATGAGGCTATCAAATCCTACGAGGATATCAAATCCTCCGAGGATATCAAATCTTATGAGGCTATCAAATCCTATGAGGATATCAAAACCTATGAGGGTATCAAATCCTATGAGGATATCAAATCCTATGAGGATATCTACTTGACAGTAAAACTTATAAATAACAAGATTTAAATGCAAATAAACTAGTTGTTTGATTGGGTATAAAGCAAATCACCTGATGACTGCATTTCCAGTGAATACAACTTGATTCTTGCCCAGGTGAGTACCGCATTCCTGAAAAATTGCGGTGGGTTTCCCGATGACACATTAAATGTTGCAATGTTTTTATTAAATGTTGAGAAGTACGCAAAACCTGTCAGGGGTGATCAAAACGAGTAACTTTTTAGAATGAGTGTCTGTTTTCAAGTGGATAATTGTCAAAATTCCATAATTCAAATCGAACCTATAATGAGATACTAATCTCACTGGATTTACATTCCATGGCAGCATACATTTTTATCGTTGGTGTTTGGACATCAGAGATTTGTCGTAATTCCGTGATTTTTGTGAAATAAATCAGCTCTCAACGTTAAACATTTCTGCAGATTTTAAACAGCTATTTCAAACACAGTTACATACCAAGTGTGGACCTGAGAACAAAAGAGGTCCACATAAGGCAGGGTTATGAAACACTATGTGGACTTGCACACATGCACACAGGGTTTTCACCAGTGTTGAAGAAGAGGATCTTCCTTAAGTGTACAGAACAAAGGAATGTCCACAGAGTGAATCGACACAGAGCTGTGTGTGTTTGCATGTGTTTGGGCGGGCGCCAATAATGCATTACCACAGAACAATCAATTCAAATTACCACGTTGGTATTTATGTCCGTATACTTACACACACTCACACTCAACAGGCATGTTTGAGAAAACGAAGAAAACAAAACATTTTTAATGTTGAGAGCTAAATTTTTCCACAAAAAAGACAGATTTAAGAGAAATAATAATAACAACAACAGTGTCTTTTTATATAGCGCTAAAATCCATCCTTCTGTGATGCTCATGGCGCTCCAATATTATCAGTATTTTTTCTGCAAGGTATGTTGATCAGCTACGTTTTTGAAGTATGAGACCTTTTTTCATTTACTTAGTACATGTATTGGTTTACAAGGTGATGTGGTGCAATATGCAGCCAATCAAACCAGAAACACCGGGGCGAACCCTTTCTCTTACAATGAGTGCACTGGGTTCTTTTACGTGCTTTACACAACACATGGGACGTACGGCTTTACGTCCCATCTGAAGGACGCAGCAATAGTGGTTGAGAATCTTCCTTAAGGACACAAGTATCAAGACCGGGACTCGAACCCAGACTCGGCTGATCAGAAACACCAGAGCTTGAGTCCAGTGCTATTATCCACTCGGCCATGACACGCCATGAATATCTTATGCTAAACCCACCGCAAATAAAACCGGTGCGGCCATGGAATGTTAATCTAGTGAGATAAGTAGCTTCTTATGGATAAGACTAGAATTATTGAACACTGAGATTTGTCTGCACCATATCCAGGGCGTCACTGATGCAGCCCTTATGTTATGCTATGCATGACATTGCAGTTGGACGTGAATTTTCCATTAACCAAAATCTCTGAATTCTACTCACCGGTTATACTGTGACTCATCAGCTGTTATCAGTGAAGTAGTTGTAATATAAACATTCACCCTAGAACTCACTTTCCCATAGGCCAGTTATCCTGACCCACAGGCCTACTATTGCTGTCAAAACAGAAATGCTGAAGAGCAGAGAGAAAGTTCTACTGTTTCTTATTCGATTTCTCAAGATACACTTGCTTGATTTTTATGTTTCAAAGTTACTTTCATGAAAGCATTTAACACTGTTTCCTAATACCTCAAATAATAAATAAGAACCTGTGAAATTGTGTTAGTATTTGTGTCAGTAAACTCACAGGCAGTGACACCCTAAGCGACATGTTTATGCCTCATGAATTTTTGATCAGATAAGAAAGATCGTGTTGAAAACTGCTCATTCCCAAACCGGTGAGTGCCAACCAAAGTTTGTCATAGTTGTAGGCCTGCTTGAAAGACTAAGACTAATATTCTCTTCAAAACCAAAGATTGTACCTACCATTGCTGAACGCGATTGAAGCTAAACCCATCCCACCAACATCAATCTGTGTACGTGACTCGCCATTAAAATCAACTTGCCAAAGTGCTCTACCCTAAATAATGAAGACATAGATATCACAATTCAGCCAAACTTTCCCCCTGATGGGGCTGGTCACTGAAATATTCAAGGTGAATTTGTTATGGAAAACAAGGGCAATAATTGTGTTTGTTAAAATAGTTTTTAGCTTATGAATTACAGGAGGCAACACTAGGGTACTTTCCACTCTGACCAACTTGTTTCGCAATCATGGAGTTATGTGTCAGGCCTAGGCCAAAGTATAAGTACATGTTGGCATTTAGTTCTGCAAGCAAAACAAATCCAAAAATAGTTTGTGTATGTTCTTGGTAGCCTTATTCTGAAAAGCAACAATTTGTTGAGCTTTTAGCATGAGCAGCTCTATGAAATTCGGTCCAGACAGGAGCATGTTGCTGAATGATCTCCTCATCAACCCTGGGCCAAATTTGATAGAGCTGCTTAAGCAAAAAATTAGCCAATCCCAACAAAACTATGCTTACCAAAATATGGTTATTTCCCGAGCCCTGGCCCTGTTGGGTACAGTGTGGTTATGCCAACGGAAACAATAAAATTTATCAGCAAGTGTATACACCACGATGTCAAACCAACAGGGGTGGCCAGTGTAATTAAAAACATTTGATAGAAACACAAAAGACAAATCAAATGTGGAAAATAAAAGAATCGGTGCATATTTAGAGACAAAATTAGAAACTCATAGTAAGATTATCTGTTAAAACAGTCATGATCCATTTGCTGTACATTGAATCTTCATCACTTACTGCATAGACAGTCCAGTAAAGCTTACTGTCTAGATGATCAACGTGGAATAAATGAACAAATCCAACCTCACTGGAAACAATATTTTCCACATGAGAGCCGTCCATCCAAGATCTTTTTATCAGCCGGTCCTCATAACTGTACCAAAACAAATACCTGACAACAACAAAAACAAACCCACAAACATATTATGACTAATAAATATGTACAGTCTTTATAGGATAGCAAATCACGTGTACCATCTGTGACTGGTATCCTGTTCATTTTTGCTCAAAGGAATTTTTAAGCAATGTTTTCTATGAGGGCAGCTCTACAAAATTAGGCCCAGTTTTTATGGATGTAATATTTGTAAAGATGCAAAGCTTTGCTCTGTTGCTGTAAAGCACAATTTCCTACACTCTTTCAAGAAGAGTCTGGTAGGGGTCAGTGTGAAGCAAAGGACTCTCAGAAGAGCGAACTTGATCACTATACTAGCCAAGAACCCATTGGAAAGAAGACTAGGAAAGAAGTTTCAGTTTTAGATGTGGGAGGGAAATCCCAGAGAATTACAGTGGGAAAGGTTGTAACGATAATTCAAACCCCACCACTAAAACGTACCCAGCAAGTGGAGCCACTTCCACACAATAGCTGCTTACATCGGTAATTATAACCTTCTCCATTGTGAAGTCATCATCCAGCTTCAGTACTGCTATGACATTGTAATAGAGATCCACCCAATACAGATTCTTTGACAACCAATCATAGCTGATGTCGCGAGGGTAGAAATGTCCACTGTAGACCTCTTCTCTTCCTGTTGAAAGGGAATACGCTCAAGTTGAGGGAGATGATGGAATAGGTTTTTTAATCAAAAATGCAGATTTAGGGGTGGACAAAGCAGTGAGCAGCCAGGAGAAAATCTGGCATTTCCATTGCCTCATGAAATGGAATAACCCACGTGATTATATTCTGTAACATATCAATAATCGTACATTATACTGTTAACAGTAAAATTACACTTTTTCATCTAATTGTTTGTGAAGTTACCTGTTCCATCAGTTTTTATCCGATCAAGAAATCCACCCCTTTGCATAAAGTAGATGTACCTACTTTCGGTATCAAATGCAAATTCAGAATTAAAATAAAGGTCAAACAAGCCAGCTGCTGCTGCTCGAGACTCTTCCGCAATTGGTTCAATGCATTCCAAATTCTCTTCATAGATTTCCATTGAGATTCCACGCGCCACATTATAGTTGTAGTTCAGAAGAAAGGATGTGATTTCTGCATGGGAACAAAGAGTTAAACAATTACAGGTTAGAGGTCAGATACAGTGATGAAATCAAAACCTGGAAATTGGGAGACCAAGGTTTAGATTGAAAAACAATCAGATCTGAGACTGCAACCTTTAGAACAGAAACCAAGACAAAGACCATGACCAAGCAGGGATGGGATAGGCTGTTGAAAAAAAACCTGAACTCTGAGCGAAAGCTTGCAAGATCGAAAACTTGCGAGCACCAAGCCCACTAATAACATTTATCTTTGGTTTTAAAAGCCCTACTCTGCATACTGGGGCGTTATATATTGTTTTATCTTCATTTTTTTATGAATTTCATCTTAAGTAAAACAAAAAAATATAAAATTTTAAAAAAATCAAAAAAATGGGGGGGGGCAAACAAAAAAACGAATTTCTTTTTTGGGGGGGAAAAAAACAGATTTCCGGTGAAAAAACAGAGAAATCACATCCCTGACCAAGGGAAGCCTGTGAGCCCAGAGGCTGGGAGTGAAATCAAGGCACACAGTATAGTTATTTTCAACAACAAAATTATTTTACACACCCAAATCAGAACTCACATTGTTTGAGAAAACAAAGCATTAAGATAGGTTCCAAGGTCAAACTCCATTTTGCGATGCACTAATTTTTCAAGAGATAGTTTGCTTTGAAAATGGAAAACAGATGACAAGTCTCTGACCTCGCTACCTTGGAGCCACTCTTTAAGATACACGTTCTGTTTCATTTTTAGTGTGCTTGTGATAGGATCATAATTTACTTAATTTTCTTTGAAATATACAGCACTTATCAAGGTATGACACATCAGGAATGCTTTCACATCTAGAATTTTAATAAATTGCATTTATGTATTAATAGTTTTGTTTAAGTAGTATACTAATGATATACTTGAATGCTCGATTCTGATTGGTCAATCCATGGCAACATTATTTTGATAATAGACCGTATAACACAGTTGTAATATCGCACCGTGTGTATTGTGCTGTTGTTCTAACTTCGCGTATTGCACTACTTGAAGCTGTGCGTCAAGTTTACTTAAAGATAAAGTCAATATCACATGCGCCCTCATGGAATAAGGAAAAACACAGCAAGTCTACGTCCCATATCCAGCTATTGTTTAATAACTTATGGCCTTGTTTTGATGTGGGATGCAGAAGTACTACATTTTTCCATGTTCCACTCGCGCTTGTGAGATAACGTCACTGTTTTCTTGAATTACTTACGTGACAGTAAAAGTCCTTATTAGTAATGAACTTCATGCAGTACATCCATGCAGTGGTAGAATTGAACAGTGTCCAGCCGGTGACATGCAAGGATTCTTTAACAAAACTAGTAAAGACAATGTAATCTTGTACATTTTGGGAAAAAACACAAATTGGCCTTGAGCATAACAGGTCATTTGCCCTGGCAGGCCAAATACTGCATTGACATGTATTCCAATCTTTCTTCAAAGTTTACTTCTGCACTGGAAAAACTGAGCACAAACGTTTAACTGTTATAGTAAATTTGCACATTTCATCAATTGAATCTCGAGTACTAAATGATATGTAGAAAGCTACCTATGTCCTGGCTTTTAATGTTTAAAAATAGGGGCCCTTGCTATCGTTTAATAACTTGTGGCCAATAGGGGACCTTGCTATTGTTTAATAACTTGTGGCCAATAGGGGACCTTGCTATCGTTTAATAACTTGTGGCCAATAGGGGACCTTGCTATCGTTTAATAACTTGTGGCCAATAGGGAACCTTGCTATCGTTTAATAACTTGTGGCCAATAGTGGCCCTTGCTATTGTTTTGTGGCCAATAGGGGACCTTGCTATTGTTTAATAACTTGTGGCCAATAGGGGACCTTGCTATCGTTTAATAACTTGTGGCCAATAGGGGACCTTGCTATCGCTTAATAACTTGTGGCCAATAGAGGACCTTGCTATCGTTTAATAACTTGTGGCCAATAGGGGACCTTGCTATCGCTTAATAACTTGTGGCCAATAGGGGACCTTGCTATCGTTTAATAACTTGTGGCCAATAGGGGCCCTTGCTATCGTTTAATAACTTGTGGCCAATAGGGGACCTTGCTATCGTTTAATAACTTGTGGCCAATAGGGGACCTTGCTATCGCTTAATAACTTGTGGCCAATAGGGGACCTTGCTATCGTTTAATAACTTGTGGCCAATAGGGGCCCTTGCTATCGTTTAATAACTTGTGGCCAATAGGGGCCCTTGCTATCGTTTAATAACTTGTGGCCAATAGGGGACCTTGCTATCGCTTAATAACTTGTGGCCAATAGGGGACCTTGCTATCGCTTAATAACTTGTGGCCAATAGGGGACCTTGCTATCGTTTAATAACTTGTGGCCAATAGGGGACCTTGCTATCGCTTAATAACTTGTGGCCAATAGGGGACCTTGCTATCGTTTAATAACTTGTGGCCAATAGGGGACCTTGCTATCGCTTAATAACTTGTGGCCAATAGGGGACCTTGCTATCGTTTAATAACTTGTGGCCAATAGGGGCCCTTGCTATCGTTTAATAACTTGTGGCCAATAGGGGACCTTGCTATCGCTTAATAACTTGTGGCCAATAGGGGACCTTGCTATCGTTTAATAACTTGTGGCCAATAGGGGACCTTGCTATCGCTTAATAACTTGTGGCCAATAGGGGACCTTGCTATCGTTTAATAACTTGTGGCCAATAGGGGACCTTGCTATCGCTTAATAACTTGTGGCCAATAGGGGACCTTGCTATCGTTTAATAACTTGTGGCCAATAGGGGACCTTGCTATCGCTTAATAACTTGTGGCCAATAGGGGACCTTGCTATCGTTTAATAACTTGTGGCCAATAGGGGCCCTTGCTATCGTTTAATAACTTGTGGCCAATAGGGGACCTTGCTATCGCTTAATAACTTGTGGCCAATAGGGGACCTTGCTATCGTTTAATAACTTGTGGCCAATAGGGGCCCTTGCTATCGTTTAATAACTTGTGGCCAATAGGGGACCTTGCTATCGCTTAATAACTTGTGGCCAATAGGGGCCCTTGCTATCGTTTAATAACTTGTGGCCAATAGGGGCCCTTGCTATCGTTTAATAACTTGTGGCCAATAGGGGCCCTTGCTATCGTTTAATAACTTGTGGCCAATAGGGGACCTTGCTATCGCTTAATAACTTGTGGCCAATAGGGGACCTTGCTATCGTTTAATAACTTGTGGCCAATAGGGGACCTTCCTATTGTTTAATAACTTGTGGCCAATAGGGGACCTTGCTATCGCTTAATAACTTGTGGCCAATAGGGGACCTTGCTATCGTTTAATAACTTGTGGCCAATAGGGGACCTTCCTATTGTTTAATAACTTGTGGCCAATAGGGGACCTTGCTATCGCTTAATAACTTGTGGCCAATAGGGGCCCTTGCTATCGTTTAATAACTTGTGGCCAATAGGGGACCTTGCTATCGCTTAATAACTTGTGGCCAATAGGGGACCTTGCTATCGTTTAATAACTTGTGGCCAATAGGGGACCTTGCTATCGTTTAATAACTTGTGGCCAATAGGGGACCTTGCTATCGTTTAATAACTTGTGGCCAATAGGGGACCTTGCTATCGTTTAATAACTTGTGGCCAATAGGGGACCTTGCTATCGTTTAATAACTTGTGGCCAATAGGGGACCTTGCTATCGTTTAATAACTTGTGGCCAATAGGGGACCTTGCTATCGTTTAATAACTTGTGGCCAATAGGGGACCTTGCTATTGTTTAATAACTTGTGGCCAATAGGGGACCTTGCTATCGTTTAATAACTTGTGGCCAATAGGGGACCTTGCTATCGTTTAATAACTTGTGGCCAATAGGGGACCTTCCTATTGTTTAATAACTTGTGGCCAATAGGGGACCTTGCTATCGTTTAATAACTTGTGGCCAATAGGGGACCTTGCTATCGTTTAATAACTTGTGGCCAATAGGGGACCTTGCTATTGTTTAATAACTTGTGGCCAATAGGGGACCTTGCTATCGTTTAATAACTTGTGGCCAATAGGGGACCTTGCTATTGTTTAATAACTTGTGGCCAATAGGGGACCTTCCTATTGTTTAATAACTTGTGGCCAATAGGGGACCTTGCTATCGTTTAATAACTTGTGGCCAATAGGGGACCTTGCTATCGTTTAATAACTTGTGGCCAATAGGGGACCTTCCTATTGTTTAATAACTTGTGGCCAATAGGGGACCTTGCTATCGTTTAATAACTTGTGGCCAATAGGGGACCTTGCTATCGTTTAATAACTTGTGGCCAATAGGGGACCTTGCTATTGTTTAATAACTTGTGGCCAATAGGGGACCTTGCTATCGTTTAATAACTTGTGGCCAATAGGGGACCTTGCTATTGTTTAATAACTTGTGGCCAATAGGGGACCTTGCTATCGTTTAATAACTTGTGGCCAATAGTGGACCTTGCTATCGTTTAATAACTTGTGGCCAATAGGGGCCCTTGCTATCGTTTAATAACTTGTGGCCAATAGGGGACCTTCCTATTGTTTAATAACTTGTGGCCAATAGTGGACCTTGCTATCGTTTAATAACTTGTGGCCAATAGGGGACCTTCCTATTGTTTAATAACTTGTGGCCAATAGGGGACCTTGCTATCGTTTAATAACTTGTGGCCAATAGGGGACCTTCCTATTGTTTAATAACTTGTGGCCAATAGGGGACCTTGCTATCGTTTAATAACTTGTGGCCAATAGTGGACCTTGCTATCGTTTAATAACTTGTGGCCAATAGGGGCCCTTGCTATCGTTTAATAACTTGTGGCCAATAGGGGACCTTCCTATTGTTTAATAACTTGTGGCCAATAGTGGACCTTGCTATCGTTTAATAACCTGTGGCCAATAGGGGCCCTTGCTATCGTTTAATAACTTGTGGCCAATAGGGGACCTTCCTATTGTTTAATAACTTGTGGCCAATAGTGGACCTTGCTATCGTTTAATAACTTGTGGCCAATAGGGGACCTTCCTATTGTTTAATAACTTGTGGCCAATAGGGGCCCTTGCTATCGTTTAATAACTTGTGGCCAATAGGGGACCTTCCTATTGTTTAATAACTTGTGGCCAATAGTGGACCTTGCTATTGTTTAATAACTTGTGGCCAATAGGGGACCTTGCTATCGTTTAATAACTTGTGGCCAATAGGGGACCTTCCTATTGTTTAATAACTTGAGGCCAATAGGGGACCTTGCTAGTGTTTAATAACTTGTGGCCAATAGGGGACCTTGCTATCGTTTAATAACTTGTGGCCAATAGGGGACCTTGCTATCGTTTAATAACTTGTGGCCAATAGGGGACCTTCCTATTGTTTAATAACTTGTGGCCAATAGGGGACCTTGCTATTGTTTTGTGGCCAATAGGGGACCTTGCTATTGTTTTGTGGCCAATAGGGGACCTTGCTATTGTTTAATAACTTGTGGCCACTGGGGGACCTTGCTATTGTTTAATAATTTGTGGCCAATAGGGGACCTAGCTAGTGTTTAATAACTTGTGTCCAATAGGGGACCTTGCTATTTTTTAATAACTTGTGGCCAATAGGGAACCTTGCTATTGTTTAATAACTTGTGGCCAATAGGGGACCTTGCTATTGTTTAATAACTTGTGGCCAATAGGGGACCTTGCTATTGTTTAATAACTTGTGGTCAATAGGGGACCTTGCTAGTGTTTAATAACTTGTGGCCAATAGGGGACCTTGCTAGTGTTTAATAACTTGTGGCCAATAGGGGACCTTGCTATTGTTTAATAACTTGTGGCCAATAGGGGACCTTGCTAGTGTTTAATAACTTGTGGCGGGACCTTGCTATTGTTTAATAACTTGGCAAATAGGGGACCTTTCTATTGTTCAATAACTTGGCCAATTGGGGACCTTGCTTTTTTTACCAATACTGACCACCATTTTATGGTGGCGGCCTTCAGTATCACAAATTTCTTACTGATTTGGCAGAAATCTGCTCTTCAAAGTAAAACTTTTAAAACAACTTTTTTTGTTAAATGTGCATACTTTTTGTTTTGGATAGCACAATTAATTGATCAGTCGGATATGGGTAATTGTGTAGCATTATTGTACTGAATGGTGAATTGATATACTTTGGCAGTGAAGGCTACCCTATTACTTTTGCCAAGCACTGGTTGGCGAAACATTGCAAAGACATTTCAAGATATTGCAAAAGAAAGCTATGTAGGGACTTTTCTCATGATTTGCAGCTAAGCTTGTTCTTTTTCCATTCAAACCATTGCATCCAAATTGGGGCTGGAAAGTTTTAAACAATCTGGTCATGTTTTAGTAAACTTTGAATCAGTATTAACCACTGCAAGCGTACACTGGGAGATTGACAAGGATGGTTGCGGTTTGATTAGGTCGATCAAATGAAAAATTAATGGCATGCAATGAGCTAAGTCTGTTGAGGAGGCATTCGGCAATGTCATGCAAGGTGACACAAAAGTGAAGACAATGAAGATAGTGGTAGCACTTAATGACTAACTAATTACATTAAACAAAACTGCAAGAGCTTTCGCAGCAACAACTACTTCATTGCATCTGATGAAGTAGTTGTTCCTACGAAAGCAGACGCAGTTTGTTTTTGTGATTAGTTGTCTTAGGTGCTACCACTATCTTCATTGTTTTATCAACCAGACTAACACGGCTATTTTGTTATTGTTTTATTAAGGAAATTGGTTCGGGTCGGACAATGTTTCAGGTGGCAGCATACTTGATTTCTTTTGTCGGATTTGATTTGAGTTGACTTACCTGAGCACGTTGTTTCATCTTCATTCAACCTGAAGGCAGTTCGACACTTACACTTGTAGCCCAGACCATGATTGTCTGAACGATGGGAGACAAGACAGAGATGCTCACATCCGCCGTTATTCGTCCCACATGGGTTTGGTACTGTCATGACAATAAATGTCTTCATTAAAAAGTCTACAAACATTCATGTTCAAAGGTAGGGTCATACTTTGGTAATGACCCCAAAAAATCTATCCAAAATCTTACTTATATGGGATTTGAGGAATTGGATTTGAGGTATCAATGTAATATATTTGGTTTGTGGATAAAGAGACCAATTAAGAACTCGCTCTGCGGCAGTGTATTTAACACTTTGACTGCTAATCCCGAGTATACTCGGGATAGACTTACCCCCCAGTAGGTACTATGCCCAAGTATACTTGGGCTGGTAGTACAACATTGTGCTGCCCTCTGTAGATTGAAATGCTTTTCATGTATAAAATGTATTGACATACGTTAGGGGAACCAATGGAGTTGTTTTCGATGGTTTCAGTCATTGGGCCCGGGCACCAGCGGTGGTATAATACCCGGAAGTTTATACTTTCGGATTTAAAAATGGCGGCGCCCAGGAACGCGTAAAGTGGTGAGTGGGTGTAGCAGAGCTGTTGATGAAATATTCGCAGATATTGCTCTGAAGCAAGTGAGTTCTATGGAAATGATCATTCTGATAATATAGACTCTGAAAGTAATGCCAGTGACGTTGAAAGTGAATTTGATCGACAGGAATCGTCCGATGATGATGGTGATTTGCAGACGGTGAACTTCTGCTAACACTTTAGTAACAGTGTAAAATTCCATTTCACCAGACCCCTTGCTACGATGTATTCCACTCAAAAAAAAGATATGGGGTGTAATAGAAAACACAAAACATGGTGGGTAAAGCAACAGTGTCATTTATTTGAATGTTTTTGTTTATAAATCTTTGTTGTAGTTCTTAAAATAAAACCTGCAGAATCGTGGGGAGCGACAGTGTAAAAAATGAAGTTTTTTTGTAGTTTTGTAAAACATCTGCAGCAACATGGGGAGGGACCGTGTAAATATTTGCAGCAGTCAAAGTGTTAATAACAAGAAGTCCCCTCGATCCACAAAGCGAAAGTAGTAGTCCCGGCTGATTTCCTACCTTCCGCCCAGGTAGTAGTTAATAAGCAGGATAGTTCTTTTCAGAACTGAGAAGTCTCCCAAAGTCTCCCAAATTCCGAATAATCTACTCCGCGGCAGTAGAATAAATAGCAAGACAAGTTCTCAAAGAACAAAATCTACCTAGCAAGTAGATATACACATGGTGTTACCGCAAACCAAATATACAAAATCTTACCTGTTATAAAGATGATAATGGTAGTAATTAAGCATCCTGCAAAATTGTTTCATCTGAAATGCCCCGTTGATTAAAAATCAACAAAAACTTTTGAATCTGAGAAGCGATTGTACCATCTGTGTCTGGTAACCTACTGGTTAGTTTTACCGAGCAGAAAAAGTTTAAGCAGCTCTATGCTGTTGGACACCGGTGATTTAAAGGGGCTGTGTCGTCATGACTAAAGCAGTCCTGGACATGGAATTACAAACTATCACCCAGTCAGATGGAAAGTAGAGTCGTTGGTCCCGTGTGTTGTGTATAATGCGTGTAAAAGAACCCAGTGCACTTATCAAAAAGAGAAAGGGTTCGCCCCGGTGTTCCTGTTTTGATATATGGCTGAAAATTGTGCCACAGCACCTTGTAAACCATTACATGGTGCTATGTAAAGGAATAGGTCTCATACTTCATAGCTCCACATACCTTGCAGGAAAATACTGACTTTTGAAGCACCTTGAGCGTCACTGGATGATGGATATGAGCGCTATATAAGAAGCGACTATTATTACTGCATGTGCGCGCTCTCCATAGATATGATCTGAAGGAAGGGCATGCATGTGCAGTAACTGTGTGAGAGCTAATCATTCATTATACAGCGACAAAATTAAGGCCTGCTTTGATCGTGACAACACAGCTCCTTTAAGTCTTGTCGTTACCTGATGGTTGTTGTGATGAGTGGTAAACAGCCACTCCTTTGGGTTCCACATCAGTAACAGGCAGCCTGATCGTTTCATCAGAGGACCAGTCGTAACGATTAGCGCGTAGGACAGCATCTCTGGTATGATCCGCGATAAAGGCAAATCGCTCAAAGACTGCTAAAGACTGGGGTGAAGGAATCGCCTGAAACCCTTGCAGAATGGTGTAACTTTAAGTTGGGTTGGAAAAACAAAGTAAAATGATGTAATGCATATAGACCAATCCACACACGCAAGTAATGCAGGCTATGCCGAAAGTAATGCTCGCTATGCCGCAAGTGATGCACACCACACAGCGAAAGGGTTTGTAGTACACAAAGAGATGGGAAAACCATCGTCTTTTATAATGTTTTATATGAATTAGGTGTCTTTCTCAAGAATTTGACACAATTTCCCTGACAGGACAGCAGGACATAATGATGCAGAACAACTAAACAGAAAGTGCGTACCGAAAATCTGACCACAAAAAACCTTGCTAATGTTTAGATTTTAAACCTGACCATGCAGTTTCCATTAAAGTCACCTATTGTCTGCGCCGTTTTCAGGAATCAGTTTCTGTTGATTTAGTGGCAAATGTCTATGGACAGTGTTCTACACCATTAAGTCATGCTGTTCTGTCTAACAAATTGCGCAAATCGTTGAGCAAGAAACTTACTTCTCTTGACTGTCTTTGAGTACAAAATCTTGCATTGCCAGCGACCCAGCAATGGCTGCGCGGCGTGCATCAGTTGCTTGTACCAATTTGTCTATATACCATCTGCTAAAATAATTACTCAAAATACCAATGTCATTATTTATAAGTATTGAAACTATAGTATTGAAACTGCACGACTTCTACAAGGCAAGCGCCAAATTTCTGCGCTAGCTGTGTAAACAAGGAGTACGCTCGCGCACTAAAAATTTCCCTGTGAAATTTGAATGACGGCGTAAGCGCTGAATTCCCTGCTTCCTTAAGCGGCGATTCTTTGCTTACGGTAAGCAGAGCCATGAAATTGGGTCCAGGTGAATTGGGTCAATTGTCATCATTTCACTTCCTCCAAAGTGCCACTGCTAATTCTTTGTTTTCATTATTTTGTCACCTTCCTCTACTTGAGAAAAGATATGAGCTTTGAGAACCCTACTTACCCAACACTATACCCAAAGCCCCCATCCCCAAATCACAACCCCCCCCCCTCCCCACTCCCCGACACTAATTAAACAACTCACCGATGATGTCCATCATAGGTAACAGTATTCAGGAAGTCAAAGCTTTCGTCAATCCAATAGATTCTTTGCGTGGGAATGTCCAGAGCGATCCCAGAGATGGAATAAACCTTCTCAGTTGCAAGCACACTTCGATGGCTGCCGTCCATAAAAGACCGTTCAAGTTTTAAATACTGTTCATCATGCCACCAATATCTTGCACCACTGCCGAAAAACATGTACCTTGGGATAGAGGAGAGTCAATAAAGACCAGCTTGAACAAAAGCGGCAACAAGTGATCCTTGCTTAACAAGTGTTTAAATAATTGTGAAATTGACTTCCCATGAGATTAAACAGCACAAACTTAAACAGTGATTCAGTTAACTTTTGTTGTCCCTGACCTGCATAGTATTGTTTGGTCCTTTTGTTGAGTAGTTTTCTAGTGTCCTTCTGCAGACTAACTTCTCATACTTGCATGCTTTACTTTATAGACTCATTTTTCATTTTCCCCACGACAATAACTCTGCTGTTCTCTCTAGTTGCCCTCATGTCATCATCATTTGTGTACATCGCTATTCTGTATGTTTCTAGGGCTGGGCCTTCTGAAACTTTTTGAATCCCTTTCTGTAAAAACACATTCCTTAGAAGGGAATAGTTTCTCAAAATGTTTCAACAACAGGTTCAGTGCTTTTTACCAAATCATTAATTTCAGGAGTCTTCACCACCAAAGAAACACCCTGCCTTTAAAGGTCAATCTATGAATTCAATCAAATGTCTGGAGATTCGTCACGTGCACAAAATTTGACCCCCAAATTCTTTGAATTTATATATTTATTCATTCAGGCTTCAAAAAACAAAACAATACAATAAACAGAAGACACAGAAAAAACAGTCAGACCAATTATGAAAAACAGAGAGCTACATGTACAAATAAACAGCAGCCTAGGGATTGCCCAAAAGCGAACTAAATTACTATCTAAAAGAGCAATCTGCGTAAAAAAAAGGAAGGCATTACAGGCCTCAAATTTCACGGCAAAGCCGACAGTTGGAGATCCTTTTCTTTATTTAATGTTAGCCCCAGACACTATCCAGGCCTCACCTGGGAGAATGATTGACACTCCTATTGAGACCCAATTACTCTTATCTGAATCCTCTACAGTTTGTTATACAATTGTTTTAGTTTGTAATACTCGTGCTTCACTCAAAAGACAAGCCGCGTGCGCGGTGTCTTTGTGGTTTTGTGACTTGGTTTTGTGACTCATAGGAGTGGGTGTTGTGTTCTTTTTAACCTGGAAAGTGTGTTGACATCTGGTGGCTTACAGTTTTACGGTTTGTTTATGAATAAGATGTGATTTATCAATATTTTATCCATGCATATTATTTCATCGGGTTAACCACCCATAGGGGAACCTCTGGCTAATTTTCAAATTTATATATTTTTCATTTTGTGTAAAAAACTTTCAGGGTAACTAATGCATTATGGTGTTATTTTGATTTACAACTAATAGTTTATTAATGGCCTTCATGCCTTTTTTTAAATTGCATTTTTGTCCTTGGTGCCCAATCTACTGGCCTTGGTGCCCTCCAAAATTTGGCTTGCTCCAAGGCCAAAGTGGCCTTGCATCACAAATGTTGAAATTTGGGGCATGGCGTTAGAACAAACAGACAGATACCAAAAATACAAGGAAAGGTTATAAAATAAACTCTAATAAAAACATATACACTGTTATAAAAACATTAATGAAAGCTATACAATATGTTTACCCATTAACAGGGTCCACAGCCAATGCTGAAACTGTGTGAATGTCGAAGCTGATAACAGACGCTGAGTTGGTACCGTCTAGCTCCGACACCAAAATTCTTTCTGTTTTACTCTCTGCCATATAAAGTTTGCCCCCAATCCAGTCAACAGCGAGTGCCGTGACTTTGACACGATCTGGTAATGCAATTAACACCTCCGGCTCACTTGGATTTCCTCCCAAGAAATTCGACGAGTAAACCTTTAAAAGGAACATAATGGTTTTTTAAAGTATTTTATTTATTTAAACAAAATAAAACATGGATTGTATGTTGTAAAAAGGTGTACAGGTTTTGCTTTAATGCGTGGAGCCCTCAAAGTACTTGGCTTGGTTATAATATAAAAAGATTTTCGGTTGAACAAAGAAAAATTGACTAGAGCGGGATTTGAACCAACAACCGCCGGATTAACATGCCGGCGCTCTACCAACTGAGCTATCCCTAATTTGTCTCCCTAATTTGTCAATATCTTTGTTCGGGGGGTTATAATATAAAAAGAATGGCTCTAATATTGAGCAATTCCACAGAAACGATCATTGCGCTTCCAACATTATTACCCACGGTCACTGGGTCATTTATTTCATTCCTTAAACCATCTCAGCTACCTTGCTATCAAATATGTAGCACACCAACCTAATTCAATCACATGATCCATCTCTGCCCTCACAGGTCAGGCATGTGAGCGGGTGATGGAAAAAAACAAGGAAAACTTGTTTTTAGTTAGCAAGCGAAGTCTGTGTCCGGATTTTGGGCCAGCGCTACAGTCTGAATAACAGGCTTTGTACTGCAGCGTAGACAAAACATTAACAGAAACATAGGCCACAATTGTTACCTGGTAACAATGTGTTGTTCGTCCTCATTTTCAAGATGTTTTTGTGGCATTCCTTAGACAGGTGTTCCACAAGCGCGACGCATTAGCCATTATTTAGTTTCATTGTCCACACACGTGGAAGACCGTGTGCGCCTAGTCTTGGCTCAAGGTGTTGGCTTTTTAATACAGTTTTTAGTAAAGCGCCCTCTCTTGGTGGAACGGGATGACGACATGGGTAAAATAGGACATCGCGCTTATCATAAAATTAACAACAACGGCTTTAGTCAAAGACTAACGCGGAGCATTTTACCGGATCTAGCCCCCGACTCACGTGTCAAAATCAGATCGCAAATTGCTTCTCGATGCCAGGTTCCCCTTCTCTGTGTGAGTGTTGGGCAGTAAAATTACTTGCTGCTTGATGAAAAAAAATGAAAAAACGCGGACCGACCATTCACGGCGAAGACGGGAAAAAAACGCGGAGCCCGTAAGAAAAATGCGGAATGGGAAAATAAAAAACGCGGATTTTCGCGTAAACGCGAAAGTCTCACATGCCTGACAGGTACCCATTTTACCCCCCGAGTGAAGAACAGTAAATCAAGAAAAGCATCTTACTCAAAGACACAAGTGTCCTGTCCAGGATTCGAACCCACACCCAGATGACTTAACCACCAGGGCCCAATGTCATAGAGCTGCTTAACAGCCGATTATGTGCTTAGTGCGAGTTCCATTTCATAGCGCTGCTAACAGTAAGTACACGAAAAGGCATGCTAACCTTTTGGTGCTTACTGCGTGAAAATGAATGGCGTAACAATGCATGGCTGCCTTATTTTCTTGCTAACCTGTAAAATACGCTAACGCTTAACCAAATTTATCTGCTATAGTAAGCACAAAAATATGCTTCCCGTTAAGCAGCACTAAATCGGCCGTAACACACCACAGTTCCTGGTTGAGGAAGGGAGCAGGTATTTGCATGTATAGCTTTAACTTTTTAAACCAGACCAAATATTTCGGCATAGAACTTACCCCTGTTTTAGCAGTCCAGAAAATCTTTCTCAAGTTAAAGTGGAAGTCCAGGTTTTCAGGGGTGATTGAATCAGGTACAGTAGCGATGGTTAATGGTTGCTGACCATTCAGGTCAGATCGTATTATTGTTTGTCCAGACGTGACCAAGAGGTAGGGAACATCAGAGGCTACAATTCATGAGAGTAAAATCAATGTCTTTTATTGTTTTGGAAAAAACAATGACGATCGTGGTAGCACTTACTGACTAACTAATTACACAAAAAACTGCATGAGCTTTGGTAGCAACAACTACTTCATCAGATGCAATGAAGGGGACAAGTCAAATACATGTGGTATATGTACAAGAAAGTTATGGGTGAATGAATTAATTAACAATGGATGGAGTAGGTTATATGGAGCATCTATTCCTGGTAGTGGGACAGGAAACCATGATCTCTATTAAGTCCTTGGTTGATACAGTTCAGTATTTTGATGAAGAAGGCAAGAAAAATACAAAGAAATTCAACCGCATTTCTCTCAAAGAGGTTTCTTTTACTTTATCTTAACATCTGGTTCTGATAAATACACACAGTTTGCTGGCTATCAAGTTGAAATATGTAAATTTGCTTCTTCCAACTTTCTTTCACAATTGCTGTGGATCTAAAGGGGGGGGATTCGTTTTGTTTTATTTTAATCTCTATGATCATGGTCTGATTTGACCTCAATTATTCTAAGTTTAAAACCTTGCAGGGTCGTGGCCTTGCAATAAAAGACACAGCCAAAGGCGAGGTCCTTTATCGCACGGCCACGACCCTGCAATGTTTTAAACAGCCGTTTATGACTGAGTCACTACTCTTTTATTCCCATTCATAGATGCTCTTTATTGTTGACAAGTGTGACAATTTAGGAAAATCTGTAAAAATTCCTGTTCTGTCTTCAAGCTCCGTTTCACGAAGAGTCAAATTGAATGCGAGGCTCACCTGCTGTGCATAAGCGTGCATGCTAATAGATTAATTTACAATGAGTACCGGTTGGAACTGATTGTGTTACGCGTAAATTAGCGCCTGCATAAGTTATCCCGCCAACAAAGGTATGGCTATGAGTACCAAACGTGCATTCACAGCTCCAGTTATGTCTTTATCAGCCGTTTAAAAGCTGGTCTTAACGATCATGTGACCCACCTTTCAACCAATAGGACCACCTAAACTTCCAACTGGGGTATTTATGAATATTCATCAACAATATTCAGCTGCTGGTAAAGTATTTACATCTTTCAAGTGCATATTTTTCACTTGCCTCATTCATGTTTTAAGTTTTGTTGGCAAACTGATCAAAGATTTTGACAAAATAGAGAGACTGCAAACAATAGGGCAAAATTTCAGCGATACTCAAGTTGTTATTATTTAGTATTAAAACTTTAGTTAAAGGGTATGTATGCGTTTGGTAATCACTCTTGAAATTAATGGCAATAAAAACCTATTGGTTAGAAGCCTACAGCAGCGTTCGATAGTATAAAGCATTTATATGGTTATGGTTATGTAAAAATATATCAGTTTTTATGCCCCCAAATTTGAATATAAGAAATGTTTGTCAGAAACGCTTCTCAGATTGTGTATTCCTATTAGGGATTATTCTTCCTGCATGGACACGTTCGCTCAGGATTTTCGGCGATATCTCAAAAACACGTTTTATTGTATATGTCAACTTTTAAACAGGATTGAAAGAATCGAACGCTTCCAAAAACCAAAGGTATACTTTGCCTTTAATGTTTTGAAGGCTGATTCTTGGGTACATACCTGTTGATCTACACATTCCATCTCCCTCTAAGATGTAACCGTCTTCGCATGAACACTCATATGTACTTGCTTCGTTCTGACATCCATGCGCACAGTAACCCCAATGGTTACACTCATCAAAATCTACACCAAGTTACGGTTAGACATGAAAAATAGACAGAAAATTGTTAGATTTAATTAGGGGGAATACGCAATAGTCAGGATTCAAAGATTTCAATCTCTTTTCGAAATTGTTCTCACCAACCCAACCATCAAAAATTTCAATTTTTTTTCATGTTGATCCAACTGTTCTATATATACATCCTATACACTGAAGTACTAAGGAATGTCTGGTACAAAGCAGTTAGCAGAAGTTGTCAGCAAAGAGTGGTGACCACAAGCCCAGAATTCGGCGGTGAGCAGAGCCATGAAATTCAGCCCAGAGCTTGAGTCTGGTGCTCAGCTGGACCAAAATTTCCCTCCCAGTGCCAGACATTTGCGGACTAAGACTTGGTATATGTTCACAGCACAGAGGACTAGGGTTATAAGACCATGAATTGCAAACTCACCCTCGCAGGTTCTGTTGTTAGCAGAGATGACAAAACCAGGATTACAGTAACAAGTGCCACCATTTGGAGCAGAGTGACATTGATATTCACAGCTCAGGTAGCCACATGAACGAGAATCTACAGGAAAATAGAAAAGTAAGTACTGCACTACAACAGAGAGGCCATGATGGTTTTGTAATGTGTTATGCTTTGACGGAACATCCTTTCTGTCTAATCATCACCCAAATTCAGGCATGATGTTTGAGTACAAGGGATGACATAATATGGTGTAGGTTTGAATAGACTTTTCAGGCTATTTAGTAACAAGTTTGCTAATTTTCCTAAAGGCCCCAAACAATCCAAAATCAGATTTAAAAGCAGTGTATACTTTTGGTAATTACTCCACATTTAATGACCATAAAAACTTTCTTGGTAAAGAGCACTGGAGAGCTGTTGATATTATAAAACATTGTTAGAACCCCTTCTCTTTTACGACAAGTGTACTGGGTTCTTTTACATGCATTACACAACTCATGGGACCATCGGCTTTACATCCCGTCCAAAGGATGAAGCAATAATGGTAAAGCGCCTTGCTTAAGGACACAAGTGTCATGACCGGGACTCGAACCCACACTCTGCTGATCAGAAACACCAGAGCTTGAGTCCGGTGCGCTTCACCCCTTGGCCACGACACGCCACTGCTCTACTTCTTTCAAGACATTTTGAAGGCTCAGGAAATTTTGAAATCATTAAAAACACACCTGCAAAGGCGAAATGTTAAAAACTATGAGCTTGTATGAGAGTATTTTCATAGTTGAACTTACTGCAGGGCAGTTCTTCATCTTCCGCATCTGGGCAATCGTTGTGACCATCACAGAGTTTGTCTACATCTACACACTTCCTCAAGCTTTTAGAACAAGGCCATTGCCCAGGAGGACAGGAGAATGTACCAGCTATGATCAAAGGAGTCAAAACAACTTAAAAGTATGATGGGCAATATTTGTTGAACAATCATGTTAATTTGTTAAGTTTTGGGGTTGACCCCCAACAAATTTACTTGAGCAGGACTTGGAAGTTGCGACCCTATATTTCGCGGTCTCCCTATGTTGTCAATATCTTTGTTCAGGGATTTCAATCAGATGCTATGTAACTGCTGTATATCCAGGGATCACCTTTAGGGGATGCGACTTGATTTCAAATGTCAAGTAACAAATAACAAGAGAAACTGACTGGGTAAAAAAAAAAAAAAATTTACTAAAAATAATTTTGGATAAACAATGAAAAGTTGACCAAAGCGGGACTTGAACCTACAGTCTCCGGATTAACGTGCTGGCGCTCTGTCAACTGAGCTATCTAGCCCTCTGTTGGCTGTCTCCCTTTTTTGTCAACATCTTTGCTCGGGGATGCCAGTCAGAAGCCATTTTTTTATTGAGTTGTTAATGCACCATAGCCTGATGGTACCTTCACAAACCATGAATATATCAAGCAGAATATGACATTTATTATGTTATGTAGGTCAACAATTCACACACAAAAAACAGGGACTAACTTCATCGATCAAAGGCATTCCTTGAGACAAAAACTGATCATTCTGAGTGGAACTTGACAAAACATTTCTTCTCATTTCCTAATCGCCATCCTGTTATTGGCACTTGCGCCGTCTGGTGTACAATGAAACAAATACCGTAATTTCTTGCGTATAAGACGCGTCTTATCTGAAGTTTTAGACCACAAAATCATCACTGCGCCTTGTATTCCGGTGCGCCTTGTATGATGTCGCTTGAGATCAAAATGACCGCGGCCGACGTGCAAATAATCTAGGCCCTATTTAATGTAGCTGCGGTCAGGTTAATAATGCGGTCGCCAACCATCAACTCACCACGCACTGTTGACGTAGTACATTATCAGTGCTCAACTCTCCAGACAATGTCGCCAGATTTTCATTCCGACAATGACGCGATGTATTGAGCCGCCTTTGTGGCCACGTGTCCCTATACATAACGACCGTGAATTCATTCCAACAATGCAGCAACGTGTTCATCACTTCTTTTGTGGCCGCGATTTCGTACCGAAAATACTGCATTCAGATTAATCAGAACGATTGCGGAAGCATTCACCCAACCTCTATTGTGTGAACGGTGATTCACGCATTCACCCAACCTGTATTGTGTGAAAGGTGCGACCATGTCCATGGTTTACTTTAATCAACTTTATAAAAATAAACTGTAATCGTTACTTTTTAATTGATTGTATTTTATAAACGAAAAAACAATTATAAATCACGGGGAAGTGACCTTTTTTCCAACGAGAGAAACGAAGTCTTTCAATAAGTGTCTGTTTCGTTTATTTTAGCTTAAAAGTAAGATATAAAATAACTGTGGAGAAAACAAACCAGAGAAACGACGTCTTTGAATAAATGTTTGTGGTATAAAATAAAGAAAAGGAACTTCTCATTAATTATAAATGTCACGTCACCATCGGAATGGCAGGAGATTTTTCCCGTATGGTAGCGCCCTCTGTTGAACAAACTCCCTTCAGCCCTGTGGTAGCGCCCTCTATTGGTCACCTGTAAACTCCCTTCAACCCCTTGTGACACACGGGAGAAAGAATCTCCTGAAAACGCCGCTGAACGGTAGGTTGGTTTCAGTTTAAAATGAATTTTTGTACATGTTTCTACATGTTTCAAGCACATGTGATTTCTATTTATTCACATATTGATTAGCGTGGTACTTTTAGGGTAACAAAATGACCCCTTTTTGGCGATGTACCGATACGGTCGGCTGTTTGCAGTCAAAGGTGCATGTAAGATCATGCGCCTTGTGCGGCGGTGCGCCTTGTCTGTTGACGCTTGAATTTTTTGGGGTAATTTCACGGCCCTGCGCCTTGTACGCCCCGCGTCTTATACGCAAGAAATTACAGTAAGTATGATGAGCACATTAGTCAAGCAATTTCTCAATTTAAATCTGGCCTCCGTAACCACTACCTTCACTAGTGACTTGTAATTTGGGGTAGGGTATTTTTAATTTTATTTTTTATCTTTACCATCTTTACCATGTGCAATACGTAGCCGTTATTGAATTATTTATTGTCTATTTATTTACATATATATGTTTATTTTTTATTGTGCTTTTTAACCTTTTTTACTGTACACATATTTCCATGTTTTCTACTAATGTTTTTGTTTTGTGTGATCAAGGGTCCCCATTTAGTGGGCCTGCGTGCCTGTTCAGGGGTTCCCTTTTGCACTACATTGTATTTTGATGTTTGTGCGATAAAGGTAATAACATTTATAAAAAGTTGTTTTAAATTCAATCTTCAAAGCCATTGGTTTCATGATACTCAATCAGACACATTTACAATCCTAATTCTGATGGGGTCAGGATAAAAATAGAGTCATTACATCACTGGTTCTTTTGAGATCCACATTAGCTCAAAAGACACGCATTTCATTTTCAAGAATGTTGCTAACTACCGCGAACTGGGGACAAGATGTGTATCATTGGTAGCCTGCATCATTGGTTCACTAGGCCTCGAATTACACGACGGCCATGACGGCCAGTGCCGTCGATGCCCTTGTAACTGGCCGTGGTGCCCTTCATAAAATTACCCTTTTCACGGCCATAATTGCCGGCCCTTCTTCCCCGTTGGCCGTCGTGCCCTTTTTAATAAAAAATCAACTGTTTTCAGTGTTGTCCAGAAGCGCAGGCTGCCGGCAATTTCACTAAAAACTTGTTTTACCCAGTTGACAATGATTTTAAAAACCCAAACTTTTCTACCCAAACGAAGCCGACAGGGAAAAAAACAAAACTGTATGTCCTTTTCTTTACCTCAGACACTCTCCAGACACTCCTGGGAGAATGATTGACACTCCTATTGTGATCCAATTATGTCTTATCTTAATCCTCTGCAGATTGTTATACATTGTTTTAGTTTGTAATACTCTTGCTTCACTCAAAAGACAAGCCACTTGTGTGGTGTCTTTGTGGTTTTATGGCCTGGATTTTACTTTTAGGAGTGGGTATTTTGTTCTATCATGGTTCTATTAAACCTAGAAAGTGCATTGACATGTGCTGGCTGTAGCATGGAGGTAGAATTATACTTTTACAGTTTGTTTATGAATAAGATATGATTTATCAATATCTTATTCATGCAAACTGTTTCATTGGGTTTACCACCCTTAGGGGAACCTCTGGCCAATTTTCAAATTGTCACAAATTGTCTTTCAATAAAGATAGTATAGTTTTAATCAATAATAAGAAAAGGCATGCACTATGGTTTTACTTTGGGTCACAACAGGGCCTCGTGCCTTTTCTATTTTTACATTTTTGGCCTTGGTGCCCTACCTACTGGCCTTGGTGCCCTTCAAAATTTGGCCTGCTCCAAGGTCAAAGTGGCCTTGCCCTAAAAAATTTGTAATTCCAGGCCTGGTTCACTTACCACATTGTTCTTCATCTGATCGGTCAGAACAGTCTAATATCCCGTCACACACCCAGCTTGTTCGTATACACTGACCGCTATGACATCTGAAATGGTCTCCAGCACAGTCTGTATGAGCTGTACCAACAATCAAAGTGTATCAGTTAGAATCTCAAATAAATGGATTTTTTGTTTAATCTATTAAATTACTTAAATTGCTTGTTGATAAAACAAAGACTTGTGGGTCTTAGTTATACAGTTAAATACATTCTAAGAAACTGTTTGATGTATAGAAGAAACAGCTTTAAACTCTTTCTACCTAAGAAAAAATCAAATGAATTTTTTCTTTAAACAGTTGACATTGCTAATGCTCAGTGATATTGTCAAAATTTTGTGCAACTTTCAAATTCGCAAAACATTCACTCGTATTTATATCATCAGCGACACAAAAAAGTACCACTCAAAGTGTAAAACTATTTGAGTTTTCTTGTTGGCTTTGTCTATTTATTATTCATCAAGGCCAACAATTTCATGAAGTTTTAAAGCTACGAGAGCATTCCTTTAGAATTTACAATTATCCATGGCAACTTTGCACAAGAAATTTTGTTTCCATGAAATAGCACTCAATTTTCATTGACCATTGTAATACATGGCGTGTACTCTACTTGAATTGGGCAAAGAACATTTTCTTGAAGTAGTTCTGTTCTTGTTTGGGCACACGTAGGCTGACCTCCTTTTTCACGAAGAAGCACAAAGTAGTTTTGTAAAACAATGGCGCGTGCTTCTTCATGAAAACACAAATTTATCTGTTTTACTTTTCTTTTCTTTTTTTGCGATTTTATCGCTTCTTAATTTAGTATGTAAAAGAGTAAAAACCAGATTAATGATCAATTTGGGATTTTTTTTTGCTCAAGTAGCTGTTAAACTTAGTTACATTTAGATAGGTTTAGAAAACAAAGGTGTGTACGTAACTGCAATTGATTTCGTCCGATGCATCCCAACATTGTGCATAGTGATTACACTCATACTCTGACGGTAAACACTCTCCACTTCGACACTCCATGTGTGCGGGAAGGCAAGATGCGAACGCTGAAGGCATAGAGGACAATAAGGAAAAGGTTTAGTTTTCTACCTGTTTCTATTTGAAAAGAAGAAGAAAGAGTAGACCCCTTGCATAACGCAAACGCTACAGGGATGCCAAGGTACGCGCACGTTTTTAGGCACAAAGAACACCTATCATCCAATGATCTGCCTCCTTTGGCCTCAGTGAGGGCGCCTTTTTAGAGTGTGACCTCGCTCGAAAAAAGAGGGCTGTTCACTCTGCATGGTTCATTTATTTAAAAGTTGCAAAGCTAAGGAATAATTATCGTGTTTGACAAAAAGTTGTTTTACTGTAATTTATATTTTTGTTTTGTTTTTGACTGATCCAAGCTGGTTCTTGAACCTGTACCCCGCCCCACCCCCCCCCCCCCCCCACCCCCACATACACAGACACCGGCTACCTCTAAATCCCTCCTCCTCCTCCCCAATGATCAACTCTGTTAATTCCATTTGAGATGGCACTGCGATCTTCAAGAAAGTGATGGCTGAAAAAGATGCATCCATTTTAGTTAAAACGCTCCCTCACTAAAAAATTGACATATAAAATGACGATCTCTGTTTCTGTTTCTCCTTATGTGGGATTCACGTTAGTGCCTCTGAATTTCTTATCCTTAAAAGGAGGTAAGATGAATAAAAAGAAGAGAAATATCAAATAATAAACCACAAGGGACACATGATTGGGTAAAATTTCAATTAATTTTGGGTTGAAATTTTGTTTTTACTAGAGCCGGATTTGAACCTAGATTAATGTGCCAGCGCTCCACCAACTGAGCCATCTACATGTAGCCCTATAACATGTATAATGTATTGGCAGTCACCCTATTTTGTAAAAATTCTTTGTTCGAGGATGCCAGTCAGAAGCCATTCAATCTTGTTCTCATTCAATTGTCTTGTTTATATATTGGGTTTTTTTAAATTGTGTAATATTTCTATATGTGCAAACTGAGGTAACAATTTTCATGCTGGCATGATGAATAAATAGTTGAAATGATTTGAATTGAATTGAATCTGAAACTGCTGTACCCAAGTTTACCATACAAAGCGACAGGAGAGAGATCTACGGGATGGAAGGTTATCCCTGTCCTGCAACTTCCCAGGTTGAATGGCTTCTGACTGGCACACCCGAAAAAAGCCAACAATAGGGCTAGAAAGCTCAGTTGGTAAAATGCTGGCACATTAATCTAGATTCAAATCCTGTTCTAGTTAACGAGAAAGAAGAGAACTTACTGCAGTTGCTTTCATCGGAGCCATCCGAGCAGTCTAGTTCAGCGTTACATTGTTTAGACCCATCTATACAACTCCCAAACTTACACTGAAACTCCCCAGTAGCACAGGTTGGGTGATCTACATAAATACAACACACACGGGCAAAAGAAAAGATGGTTTCTTAATCAATTCTTACATTAGAAAATAAATGTATTTTCTTAATTTCCCTCATTCCAAAAAATACAAGACTTTTTTATATTTTTTTTAAACCAATGGTTTCTTGCTCCGTTTTTACGTTCGAAAATGACTTTTTTTGTTCGCCTAAATTTCCCTCATGTGAAAAAAAAAAAGAATTGACAAGAAAAAAACAACAATGGAATGACAGAGCTGATCTTTTTAAAACAAATCCTGCAAACAGGCAAAATCTTGACAAATTAACACAATAGGGCGGCCAATTTCACAAAGAGCTAAGATTGATCTTAACTGCAATTCAATCGTAGTTGCTAAGTAATGCGTGATATCACATTACAAATCACTATGGTATTACTGACAACTCATCTTAAGATGAATCTTTAGTGCTTTGTGAAACAAGTCCTGCCATGCAGAATCTTACCACAGTCTACCTCGTCGCTGTTGTCTCCACAATCGTTCCAGAAGTCACATTCCCATGATGCATAGATACAGCTGCCCGAGGCACAGGTAAACTGGTCACTGGAGCAAGTGGTGACAGCTTTGTCAAAAATCAAACCAAATTAAAATAAATTACAAGTTTGGAGATTTAAAAAACGCTAGTAGGGTAGCTGATGATGCACACCCAACTCAAATGCTGTTATTCCTTGCAGTTTAGTCACCAAGTAAAACAATCCTAATGACCCATATCACCTGATGTCATCATCACAATAGTCTGTGCAAGTCTCGCGCGTACTCGAGTTTGTTTACTTCACGCATTAAAGCATTGTGCGTGGAACTAAAGTGGGCCCAAAAATGGTCGAATACTCACGAGACTTGCATGGTCTATAACCTTGGTTGCGCCGTTTAAAGGGTGTGTACAACATTGGTAATTGCCAAAGACCTGTATCCAAACTTGATGTGACCCAACATATACATGAAATAACAAACCTGTGAAAGTTTAAGCTCAATCGGTCTTCGGAGTCATGAGAAAACAGTGAAAAAAAACCTTATGTGTTTTAACTTCTTTTCAAACATCAGAATTTATCCTGCAGGATAAAGACTATTATTTTACTCATTTCCTAAAAACTATAACATTTCAAGCAAAACTATTTCAAGGGAAGTTTTCCACCATGACCAACTTTATACCATAAAGTTATTTGCAAATCTGTGAACATTTATATTTTCATTCTTACCAATGTTGTACACACCCTTTAACAGTGTAGTGCTTTCAGATTATAAACTTTCAGATTATAAACTTAGCCAGGCATGGTATTCGGTCCTTGGAAAAAGTAGAAACATTTTCTTGAGCACAAAGGCTGACCTACACGTACACATGGCATAGGATTTTATAGGCTTCTTTTTTAAAGATTTTGCTGATTTTTCTGAAGGTAAAAAAAATGGAAATCATGTAAAGTAGGAAAATATCAAAATACGCAAAATCAAAAACCCATTGATTTCCACCATTCAATTGATCCAAATCACCTTACTTCTTCACTACATTGAATATTGGCTATGGCATTTTGGAGTCAGTATCCAAGTGGGTTTAACTGTGCAGTGTGAGCATCAAAGAATGCTAGCCCGCATTTATACACACTCACCATTTCTTAAAACTTAAGCAATAATAAACCACAAGGGAAACTGACTAGGTAAATTCTAAATAGTTTAGGGTTGCACAAAGACAAATTTACAAGAACAGGACTTGAACCTGTGACCTTCGGATTAATGCTCTACCAACTGAGCTATCCCAGCCCTAGGGTAGATGAGTCTAGGTATTAGTACCTTGCTGACTACAAATTACTTCGGATCCTTATACACGAGTAGTGATCGACCCCTGGCGTTTGGAAAGTAACATCTACCAATGTTGACGGTCAATATTTTGTCAATATCTTTGCTTGGGGTGCTAGTCAGAAGCTATTCAAACTGTAACGACCCTATAGGGAGCACACCCAAGTTTTGGATACAACCTGGGAAGCGGCAGCAGAAGGGGATGCAACTTTCAAATATCAAGTTATAAACCACAAGGACAACTGACTGGGCAAATTTTAAAGCGTTTAGAATTGAAGAAAGCCACCGTTTTATAACACAGACTTTGTCTGCCAAAATGGGCAGACACTAGCCATGTATGACAAGGACACCAGTGCAACAGGTCTGTGCAGGGGGTCTAAACAAATTATGTAATGGCTGATTGAAACAACATGTGAGGTCTTCCACTCTTCCAAACACAGTGATGAATGTTTTCTAGTAAGTTCTAGGATTTTCTCAAGAACACTTCCAACCACAAGATATGGTTAC
Source organism: Leptasterias polaris (assembly GCA_037783415.1). NCBI lineage: Eukaryota > Metazoa > Echinodermata > Asteroidea > Forcipulatida > Asteriidae > Leptasterias > Leptasterias polaris. Next base: position 1,819,456 of record JAZGTN010000214.1, on the reverse strand, counting down.
TACATGCACAGCTTACCATCCCACCAGATGGGCAAACAAGTATGGCAAAGTATTTTGCAAGGACACAACCTTTGCCAATCAGCGGAATGCATTTTCAGTATTTTCTCACTCTAATAAAAATAAAAATGTGGTTTTTTGGGGGGGGGGGGGATCAAAGGTTAGCAGTTACTGGGTAGTGGTACTCTCGCTGTGGCTTACACAGCGTTCACACTTGATCCTGCTAGGAGGATCAAAGGAGGATCTGATCTCGAAAGGGCGATCAAAGGGAGATCACCGGCTAGTGTGAACGCGATCAGGATCAGGATCAGATCCTCCTTTTTGATCTCCCTTTATTGCGAGATCAAAGGAGGATCAGATCCCGCAAAGGCGATCAAAAAACAAGTGTGAACGCAGATCGAGATCAGATCCTGCAATTTAAGCTGCTCACATCCGGTGTGTCAGGTCATTAAAAAAAAAACGCAAAACAAGAAATTGTAAACAACGCTTTGCCTACCGTACCTGTCGTCATCGTCCGTGGCCGGACAACGCTGTGTCATGTACATGGGGGATTTATTGTACAATATACATCCTAGTGAGGGCGCTGTTTGTCAAGCTGCCTGTGTTTTTACCTTGCCTGTTATCTTTTACGTTTAATCCGGTTTTTTTATCAACTGTAATTTGCCATCCAAAATCGTATTTGATTGCCGTGGGTTGACCAGTGATTAATGTTTCGTTTTTGGTGTCTATTTTGTGTCTTCGATGATGGAAACTACGTTTTCAAGGGAATTTTTGTGTGAGTACTGTGAACTTTTGTGAATGTAATACAAAGTGTACAAAACATGGCTGCCACTGGAGTTACAACCAGCAGGAGTTTACCACGATTGTTAATGTGTCTCGGGCTCTTACTGCTCTCTTGCCAGCCTACATGTAAATCGATGGACATAACTGTTGTAGATATTTTAACAACACCCCTGAATCAGATTTTGCACCGGGGAAACACATTATTCCAATCGGCCATTTTTATTGTTCCGACCATCCGACCAGTTGTGATTCACCTGTGTCCTACAGGCTTCAAGCATTCCAGCACATCACTAATGAAATGGACGAAACATGGATATACCAGCCTTTGTGTGTCTGGCCATGACCCACCCACAGACATTACTGTCTATATGGACATTTCATCAAATCCTGGTCCAAGTAGTGATACATCTTCTACTTCATGTTTTCACGATCAAATACTATGTGACTGTGAGCCTAAATCATCTGCTGTTAACAATAGTCAACTAACTGTGCCAATCAGTCATGTTATGGGAAGACAAGTATACTCTCGGCAACTACTGCTTAGTCTACGTGGTCTAGCTGGACGTCCTAGGGTTGAGGTACTACACCAAGTTAAGATGAACGGCTTATCGCGACGATACAGGGGCAAACGTGGAGGTAGGAAAAACAACTCAAATCACTCCATACCATTACCAGTCCTCATATCCAACAGAAACTTACGCAATTATGAATACGACATCTATCAAGCTTGGAAGAGTCAACAAGTTAATTCTGGTTCCAACAATACCAACATTAGAAAAAGTGGTGTGAACTTATCCAACCTTGTCACCATTCCCAGGATCCAACTTCAAACACCACGGAAACTGTGTATGCCACGTCTGATGTTATGTAACCCTCGCTCTTTAATCAACAAATTTGATGAATTTAGATCATTCCTGTATGATCATCGCATTCAGATTGCATGTGTTACCGAAACATGGTTTAAGCAGGACACGCCCATTGAACAGATTACCATCGAAGGATTTTCTCTTTTTTCTAAAGAGAGGACTAATCGCTGTGGTGGTGGGGTAGCATTATATATTAATGACTTATTTCATGCAGTAAAGTATGATATAGTTATTCCTCAACAACTGGAAGTAGTTTGGGTTAAAATGAGACCTTCATTGTTACCACGGTCGATTACCAGTTTATATTATTGTGCTGTTTATTCTCCGCCTAATGATCCTAATGCGGATTTGCTAATCTGTCATTTATTAGAATCAATTGACAAAATTACTACAAGCTATCCTGATGCTGGAGTTGTAATTGCTGGTGATTTGAATCGTCTTGATATAAGTCTACTCACTACTGGTAAATTTATTCAGGTGGTAGACTGCCCTACTAGGGGTTCAGCAATTTTGGACAAGATAATAACAAATGTCTCATTGCAGTATCAACCTCCTGTTATTATGGCGCCTCTTCAACGAAGTGATCATAATACAATTATTTGGTGTCCGAAAGCTAATCTTATTCAACGCAACGAGATTTGTATCAAAACTAATAGACCAATAAAACAGTCTTCAATCCGTTATTTTGGTCAATGGATCACACAGTTCGATTGGTCAGATATTTACAGTGCTCCAGACACTCAGAACAAATGCAGTGTTTTTTATGATATTTTGAATAAAGCCATTAGTGAGTTTTTTCCAACCAAATCAATTAAGTTACATATTAAGGATAAACCCTGGATGACAGCAGAAATTAAGGCTTTAATTAAAACGAGGCAGACTTTATTTTTTGATGGTAATCCTAGATGGAAATCTGTTCGGAATAAGATCATTCGTATGGTTGATTCTGCTAAAAGGGATTATTATCACAGTCGTATTCAAAAACTAAAAAATTCAAATCCTGCTGGGTGGTATCGTTCCATAAAATTGATGACTTCAGGCAACACTTCTAATCCTACAATTATCCTACCATCTGGAATTAATTGTGATAATGATCGGGATATTGCGAACTGCATCAATGAGCATTTTATATCGATTGGTAATGATCTTAGCCCTCTAGACTTATCATCACTTCCAGCATATCTCCCTTTTCCCAAACCATGTCCAAGTGTTCAAGAATGGGAGGTATTTTTTCAACTCAAAAAGATCAGTTGCAGGAAAGCAGGTGGTCCGGATGGAATCCCAGCGCCTATTATCAGTGAATTTGCGTATGAATTAAGCAAACCACTTTCACATATTTTTAATTCATCATACTGTGAAGGTGTTGTTCCAAATGAGTGGAAAAGGGCTATTGTCATTCCTTTACCGAAAAGTTCCCCGCCTACTTTGAATAAGCTCCGCCCAATTTCCTTAACCGATCATTTTGCCAAAGTAGCCGAGCATTTCGTTGCTCAGTGGATTATTTCAGATATTCAAGAGAACTTGGATCCAAATCAGTTCGGCAATAGAAAGGGTGTGTCAACATCTCATTATTTAGTTAAACTGGTTGATAATTTATGTGCCCATGCCGACCTTCCGAAAAGCCATAGTTCGTTGGTTGTTACAGATTTTAGCAAGGCTTTCGATCTCATTGATCATAACATTGTTATTCGTGATTTGCTTCATCTGGGTACACGCCAGTCAGTTATCCCTTGGGTCTGTAATTTTTTGACTGAGAGATCACAATGTGTCAGATACAAACATCTGTTGTCTAATTTTAAAGTACTTAAAGGTGGACTACCGCAGGGCACTAAATTTGGACCATTGGGTTTTCTTGCTAAATTTAACGGTGCGGTTTGTTCTGGAAAATTAGATGACACTCCCAGTCGATTACTTAGACTTAAATATGTCGACGACATGACTATTGTGGAGAACAGTAGAGGTAATGACCCACATACTATTCAATCTGTTTTGAATCAATTTAGTCATTGGGCTGTACAAAATAATATGAAAGTCAACCCAGATAAATGTGCTAGCATGACTGTATGCTTTATGAAAAATATTCCTCAATTCCCTGCTCTGCAAATTTCGTCTACTGATCTCCATATTGTCGATTGTGTAAAAATTCTCGGTGTTTTCATTAGTTCTGATCTCAAGTGGGACAAACATGTCGACCACATTTACCGCAAAGCTAGCAATAAGATTTACATGCTCAAACTGTTTTAAAAATTCCACTTATCACTTCCCGACTTATTAACAGTTTATAAGGGGTATATTCGACCACTGACGGAATATGCAACGCCTGTTTGGAATGCGGGTTTAACTAGTGCACAGAACAACAAATTGGAAAGTATTCAAAAGCGTGCCCTTAAAATTATCTTAGGCCTGGGTTATTTGGATTACGAATATGCCCTTTTAAAATGCAATTTGATTTCTCTCCATGATCGTAGAAAAGATCTTTGTGTTGACTTTGCCACCAAATTAAAATGTTCCGACATGTTCCGCCAGTGGTTACCCCAGCCAAGAAGTTCTAGTGTGCAATACCAATTAAGAAACTTAAACAATCTTTCCGTAATCAAGTGCAATACAAATAGATACAAAAATAGTCCTATACCCTATTTTGTTAGTATTTTAAATCAAATGTAGTTTTTCTATCAACATGTTTAATTGTTTAATTGGTTAATAATTAATGTTATTGGTTAATGTTATTGGTTAATGCAATTGGTTAATTCTTTTTGTTTTTTTGTTCAGCTCCGTGTTTTTTGTGTGTAAACAATGTAGCAATTTAGCCCTTGGGCTACTAATGCATTGTGTTTTAATAAACCAGAAATAATAATAATAATTGTGTGTGCATGTGCACTCTATCGTGAACTGGTCCCCGGCCCCATGTCCTCCATATTTGTCATTCTGCGGCGATGTCGACGATGTAGTTGGGCCAAAACTAATAGCAGAATAACTGCTAAGAAATTGAAGACATCTTCCATCGTAAATCAAGAAAAAAATACCTCGAGAAGAAGGAGAATAATGCTTGTTCACATAGATAACGGAAACTGCAACGTAAGTGTGTCGCCGTATCGTTTAGTTACACATGTACACCAAATAAAAAAATGGCGCGACACAACGAACAAAACAACATGCGCGCGCACAATCAATGACCTCGCACAGTAACCTTTGCCGTCAGCTGAACTGAACTTCCGTTTAACGATGCGAGATCAATGCGCGATCACACTCAAGTGTGAACGCGGCACAAAAATGCTTGATCTCGCTTTCGGGATCTGATCCTCCTTTGATCCTCCTAGCAGGATCAAGTGTGAACGCGGTGTTAGAGTATGTTTACATACTGTGACTATATAGGGCCTAATTTCATAGAGCTGCTTATAGGCACAAAAAGTAGCCAAGCACAACAAAATTTTGCTTACCAGAATCAGGCATGATATTTGGTCTTTGGAAAAAAATAGGAACTTTATAGAGTACAAGGGCTGACCTACAAGTACACGTGGTATATATGCTAATAGACTTTTCTGGCTATTTATTAACAATTATGATGATTTTTCTGAGGGCAAACAAATTGGAAATCAGATTAAAGACCGAAGAATATTATGCCTGCAAACAGCCCAAATACCATACCAAATGTACCCTCTGTGACTGGTATCCTGCCTATGGTTGTTAAGTAGAAAACGGTTAAGCAATATTTTCTGTTCAAGCAGCTCTATGAAATTTATGGCCCAAGATTTATTTAAAATCAAACGACAATTGTGGTCAATAATTATAGCTCTCGGCAAATATGGCAAAACATCCATTATTCAATTTGCTTGGTCCAGATTTCCCCTGGAACACTCAAACACTATTCTAGAAGACAAACACCTTAACCATAATACTCCTGGAAAAACAGACAGGATTTTTGTTTTCTTTCCAAATGACTTCACCATGTAGCCACAAATCTTAAGTTATAAAACAAAATTTCGTGGAAAGATTCAAGCAAGGTATGAATTATTCCTCCAGGGTTTATAGGTCTTGTAATTGACTGGCAAAGTATCTGCTGCAAGATTTGACTTCATTTATTGGGGGTCAGTAATAAGATGTGTTTAGCAGCAATTAGTACAGGGTCAGTCAGTAAAGCAGACCTGGGTACAATTTAAGTTTTTCTCCAGCTGTTCCGACCAGGAACTTTTAGGGCGTTATCATGGAGAGATCAGTAGACATAGAAAAAAAAACTGGCGCAGTGCATGCTTAGATTAATAATTTTGGTAAATTAATATTTCATGATGACAAGGTTGGGGAAAGAATTTTTAAAGTCTGAAAAAAAAAGCATTTTCAAAAGGCATTTTTTTAAGTAGCTTTTTTAAAAGGCACAACCAGTTCCAGGCAATCTCCAATAAGAAAATTCATTCACATTTCTGTTTTCTCATTATTTTCTTGGGAATAGTGAGTTACAGCTAGAAGAATGTCTCTTGTGCTGTCGAGATGTTCCTTGTGTATGCAGTGCAGTTGGTTGCCTCCAAGAAGTTGCCTGAAAAATATTGTGCTGTGTGACGTGGCCTTAACCACAGTGGTGTCTTTAAATTTTATCTTTTTAACTTTGACAGTATTTCAGGTTACAGTGACCTTTCTGGTTTGTATTAGTTTTCTTTTAAAGTTGCATCAAATTGGCCATAAAAATCCTGTTTTAAAATCCAATACTTCTTATTCAATACACTATCGTTATTTTTCTATTCTTGTTCAGCACTGTGATTTCCCTGTAAAAGCGCTTTATAAATACTTATTATTATTATTATAAGTCTTTAAATACTTACGACAATTTTGTTGCTCATCTTCTCCATTGGGGCATTCATGGATGCCGTTACAAACCCAACTTTGAGGAATACATGCCGGACTGTTAGGACACTGGAATTTATTGGGTTCACATGCAGGGTAGACTGGGGGGGAAAAAGAAGATATTTGAACACACTTTAAGTTTCTAGTACTCAAAAGAAAGTATGGGACAGGAGTTCATTTTATTTCATTATGAGAGATCGCCTAACATCACATCTCATCGCACCTGGGGGGACAGATCATTCTCCGTTGCAGCACCACATCTCTGGAATCAGCTTCCTCTTCACATTAAAACCTCCAATACTATTCATTCATTCATTCAAAAAGTCTCTCAAAACACACCTCATGTCTAAAGCATTTAGTTCCTTCTAACTGATTTTTCTGTTGGTCCCCTCCCCTTTTGTTTTTTCTCTTCCTTTGTCACAGCGCCTTGAGCACTCTTTGGTGGATATGTGCGCTTTATAAGACTTCAGTATTATTATTATTATTATTATTAAGGCTGGACGACCACTTCAAGGTGAGGGCTACACTTAACTGATTTTGGCTATCCACCCAAATCAACTACTACCAGGGGCACGTTGCCACCTACTCCTGGGGCTGAAACAGGGTTATACCCCCTTCACAGTAGGCGTGGGTATCATCCACTATAGAAGCCTGGCTGGTAGAGCAGAATGCACTACCTTCCCATTTTTTATGAAGCAATTATGGTTAAGTGCCTTGCTCAAGGGAACAAGTGTCAAGACCTGGTATTAAATCCACACTCTGCTGCTGACAACACCAGAGCTGTGGTCCAGTGAAATAGACCACGACACACCACGGAAATCTTCATACAATTTTAGTGACAGTGGCAGATAACCCCCCAGGGTCAGTGTGCAAGGAATCCCCGCCCCCACCTTCCAGCCCCCACCTTCCAACGATCTAAATTATAATGATATGTCAGTGGCCAATCAGCCTTCTGATCAAATGACTCATGGATAATTTTCAATTGACCCCCTTGCACAACATATAGCGCACTTAAACCTGCCAGTCCTGTCCCCCACTTTGGGAGTCAAAATGCAACAATGGAATTGACCCTCAAAATGATGGAAATGGTAGAGGTGCATTTTCTGCGTCCGTCCGCAAGGGGTCAATAGGTGCGATTTAAGACTTACCACAACCCTGCTCATCTGAACCGTCTTGACAATTTGGATATCCATTGCATGCCCCAGATGCCGATATACACTGGCCGGATGTACATTCAAAGTGACCAGTTGGACATCCTGAATCAAAGAGAGTTAAAAAGGATTGATATCATTTCCAAAAAGAAAAGTTAACTTTCAAACTAAAGACACACGTAACACAACATAGGCGCTCACAGGCTTTTATCAACCGAGGAAAATCCTCAAAGTTTGAAACTTATTATTGTCTTAAAGGGAAGGTATACATTTGGTAATCACTCTTAGAATTAATGGCAATAAAACTTACTTGGTTAGAAGTACAGCAGCTTTCAATAGTGTAAAGCATTTTGAGTAATGTGGTTATGGAAAATGATATCAGTTTTTATCCCCCAAAACTTGAATCAGAAAAAGTTACTGTCAGATACATTCCGCAGATTGTGTATTCCAATTACGGATTATTCTTCCTGCAGGGACATAACCGCTCTGGATTTTCGGCGATATCTCAAAAACGCTACGACATTTTGCAATGAAATTTTAACTGGTTAGTTTTTATTGTATATATCTACAATTATATAGGACTAAAACAATCGGATGGTTCCAAAAACCAAAGGTACACGTTCCCTTTTATAGAATTTTCCCTTCAAATTCCTTTGCTTGATTCCACATAGCTAATTTATAGAACTGTACACGTCATTACTATACAAGAGTGGAAGAAACTTACTGGACTCTTCTATTCATCAAAAATTTAACTGCAGAGAGACTGTCCCTCTGAGTAGGGAAAAACTTGGGATAAGGCGCATAAAGACCACTCAGCCCCATGGTTTGAATATCCAAGAAGGAAATGACTAATAACCTTTTGTTTTTGCCTTCTCCTTTTCCCACACAGTTATCCACTTTATTAGTCTGCCCTTCATTGTATTAACTAATTATTTACCTCTCTTCTAACCTTCCATTTTGTCCTTTGTGTTCCCAACTTCTTGTGGTCAAGCTATCCCCTTCCCTTCATAACCCCAGCCCCCCCCCCCGCCCTTTGTCTTCATAAAATCCCTGCTTACCCCCTGCCTTCTCTGAATGCTTTCTGCTTTTCTCCCTCCACTCTCTCTATTCATGTATTTCCACTTGACTACTCTTGCAACTCTTGTCTGCTTGTATGTGTGTTGTGTGTTGTGTGTTGTCATTTAGCCTTCGAGAAAGACTCTGCTAGGGTCGAAACGTCAGGCCACTAACTTATTTTTTGCATCAAAAATGATACTACATAATCTAAACACAACACTACTAAACCACAAGTCAGCTGTCCAATGAGAGACCATGCATTGAATATAAACTGATCACATGATGTTTATGTTTGCCCCCCCCCATACTATTTTACAAGCATTTGATTCCAAACTTGAACTTAGGCCAAAAACAAATAAATTGTTATGTTGGCGTAACCCGACCTACCCTAAAACAGGGGCCTACCCTGGATATTTTTATTTTTTCAAGGGAAGAAATTTACTAATTATTAAGTCTATAGAAATCAGATATAAATACGTTTGAAACCGTTTCTTTCTGTTTCTCTTCAATTGTATGGCCATAGCATTCATTGGACTTTGGAGCGCACAATGTTTTGCACAACATGCAGAAGATCGTCGCTGGCTGATACTTTAGTACATGTATAGTGTCATTCAACCAGTCTGCGACGAGTGTTTGATGATGGGAAAGATTTCCCAAAATCTAGGCCATTTAAACACTGAAGGTTTATACTGCTGGAATGTCCTATCCTATCCTATCCTATACCTAGACTATAAAATTAAAAAAATTAAACAAATTAAAATTAAAACCTTACCTACCTACCCTATTTTTTCTGGCCCTTTACGCCAACATATTTTTTTTTTTTAGGCCTTATGGCAACTCCTCATTGTAAAATAAAAACCAGAAGTCTTGGGAGTCCATATTATTTACTGGGTGAACGCATTCTAACCCTCTCCCATGAAGAAGTGGCAAGGCCTGAAACTATTCCCATGGGACAGATAATTATGTCAGGGACCTGGTTTGATACATGAGCTCCTTCACATGAAAACTGAGAGTTGTATGTCAGGTGCTGTGGAATTAAACTTGCTGGTTATCCAAGCACTTTCTAAGAACTGTAGGTGGGCATGACTTTTCATTAAACAAAATAAATAAATAATAATAATTGATGTTTAAAAATTAAGTGCAATTTCACTGACATGTACTTATAAACAAAATAGAAAAAGTTTATACATCAGGAAATACAACAGAAACACCACTTAAAACCTAGAGCCTCTTAGTACAAACAAACTTAGAAGATCAGCAACAATTACAAAACAAGGAAATTCAACTAGCATAAGTTAGGTATAACTTTAGTAATTACTCCACCAAGTTACTTGGTAAAGAGCACTGGAGAGCATTTGATACTATAAAACATTGTTAGAAATGACACCCTTTGAAGTAATGTAGTTTTAGAGAAAGAGGTCATTTTTCACAAACAGATTTGAAGCTGAGAAAGGCTTCAGGCATGAAGCCTTTCTCAGGCATCTGAAACTGAAAGCACACTATTCTATGCAACAAAGGTGGTTTTTTTCTTTCATTGTTTTCTTGCAACTTTGATGAACTATTGAGCCCAAATTGGAACAGGTTTCTTGTTTTACACATAATTGGGATGACATCAAGTGAGGATGCTGGTCTTTGACAATTACCAAAGGTGTCCCCTGCCTTTAAAGAACTTAAATACTTAAACTGAAACTTATAAAGCCTAACTGATTTATTTTCTCAAGCTCAAGTGTACACAGCTTTCAGAATCATTTCCCATGAATTTCTGTTGTCAACTGATCTTCAAAAGCTCACATTTTCTTGTATGAAATCCCCCAAAATCCCAATCAATAAAACATCAATCATACCCTTTGAATTTACCTTTTACGTTTCTCATTCTTTTGAATCTGATCATAAGTAAAAAGGGCACATAGCTCTCGCAACAATAGACTGTGTTAATTTTCACGCTTATTCAAACTTCCGGGACCAAGGTGGTCGATTCTATTTCTTCACATACTTTAGTTTAATGTTCAAAGCCATTAAAATGGCTTTTTATGTTCAAAGCCATTAAAATGGCTTTGAACATTAAATCATGTTGTTGGGAAAGTAAAATTTAGCCCTTAAAGGGTGTTTGTAACATTGGTAAGAGTAAAAATATAAATGTTCCCAGATTCACAAATAACTTACATGGTATAAAGATGGTCATGATGGGATACCCCCTTTGAAATATTGTTGCTTTAAATGCTATAGTTTTTGAGAAATGAGTAAAACAATAAGTTTTGATCTCATGAGTCAAAAACTCGATGTTTGAAAACAGTGAAAACACTTAAGGTTTTTCCCCACTTTTTTTCTGGTGATTGCAATGACCGATTGAGCTTAAACTTTCACAGGTTTGTTGTTTCATGTATATGTTGGGATACACCAAGTGAGGATACTGGTCTTTGACATTTACAAAAAGTATAAACTGCCTTTAAATATATGCAAGTAAACTAAATTTAACAATTCAACAATGAAAACCCGAGAATAAGATTCAACCTTTGTTTATAGTTATTATACTTGACGTTCTTGTTAACATTAAATCTATGTAATTGTTGCACAAATTCGGGCAAGATTGGCAAATGGTGTTTCAAAAAATTGCATCATCGTGCCAAGTTTTAATTTGGTTTCAATCTTAGTACTAACAAATTATTTGTATTTTGTATGATACAAAAATTGTAACTGTATTTACAAAAACTTGCTGTGGGTATTTTTATTTTCAAACATTTTGTAATGCATAATTTTTTAAGAATTTGATTTCACACAAAAAGTAACGGTAGTCTTCGTTCGCGTTGTTCTCACGTTTTTGATACTTGCAAGACTTGCGCAGTCTTTAGTCAATAGTTACAAAGGACTGACAACACATGAATCTAAACATCAAGTTAAAGGCAAAGTATACCTTTAGTTTTTAGTTTTTGGAACCATTCGATTGTTTTGATCATAAATGTAGATATATACAATAAAACTAACCTGTGAAAATTTCATTTCAAAAGGTGGTCAAGTTTTTGAGATATCACCGAAAATCGGGAGCAAATTTGGGGGCACAAAAACTGATATATTTGTTATAACTTCGAAGTGAAATGTTTCTCAAAATGCTTTATATTATCGAAAGCTGCTGTACTTCTAACTAAGTAAGTTTTTATTGCCATTAATTTCAAGAGTGATTCCCAAACATGTACCTTCCCTTTAACATTACATGACACTTTAAAATTAACAGTTGCACTGACTCCAAAAGTGTTAAGCACCCAAATGTCTACAAACATTTCCCAACATATACACCCAAAGCAATATTTGGATTCAGAAGAATGAGAGACTGTCAGATTTAAATTCAAAGCAGAGCTGCCAACATTTGCATTAGCAATCAGGAGATTTTGTACAACAACCAGGGAGATATTTAGAATTGCATTCAATACTAAAGGGACAAATTTTCCATAATCAGGGAAATTTTCAAATTTGGTTTATTTTCATGGAACTTTCTGCAGAATCAGGGAGAGTTGGCAGCTCTGTCAAAGTCAGCCCACTGTTATTAGTAGGGTCTGGATGGGGGCTTACAGTATGTTTCTCACTTGTGGGGATTTAAGTTTTTATTTACACAGGTTTCTTGTGTTGATGGACAAGCAGACAGGTTGGGGGGGGGGCTTCAAATATTCACTGGAGTCCACTGGACAACTGGTCAGAGTCTAGTCATAGTTATAAGCACTGGGCAGGTATCACAGTTCACAACTTTACTTTAGTTAGGCTGTAAGGCCAAACTTCCCATAAAGTTCATCACACATTAAAAGAGAAAACAATTATTTGGTCTTGCAAAACAAGTCCTGCAGTCTAGTGTTTTTCTAAACATTCTTTTTTAAGATTTAGCTTAAAGTATGCATATACTTGGAGTCAAAATTTCCTCTAAAACTGTTCAGCAAATGTTAAAAGAAAAAGAAATTGTTTGATCTTGCGAAACAAGTCCAGCAGTCTAGTGTTTTTCCCAGACATAAAATTCAAACTTTACTAATGCCTACTTTAGGTTAGATGTAAGGCCAAACTTCCCTGTAAAAGTTCAGCAAATAATTTTAAAGAGAAAACATTTATTTGGTCTTGCAGAACAAGTCCTGCAGTCTAGTGTTTTTGCTAAACATACTTTTTTAAAGATTTAGCCTAAGCTATGAACAACCTGCGAGTCAACATTTTCTCATAAACTGTTCAGCAAATGTTAAAAGAGAAAGAAATTCTGTTGCAGATTTGATTTTGCAAGGTCAAAGTTCAACATATAAACTGTTTACACTATGGAACTTGTTAAAGAGCCAACTAATGTTTCCAGAGTTTGGAATCACAGGAAATTTGCTTTTTCCCTTGAATACAGGAAAAACAAATCCAACGTCTTCTTAATATAAAAACCAGACAGGTTGTCATCTCCACAAAATGTTCTGCACGATCAAATTCCCCCCTTAAAGGCAAAGTATACCTTTGGTTTTTGGAACCATTCGATTGTTTTAATCCTATATAAATGTAGATAGGCCTATATACAACAAAAATAACCTGTGAAAATCTCATTTCTAAAGGTGGTCGCGTTTTTGAGGTATCGCCGAAAAAACCCCAAGCAGTTATGTCCACACAGGAAGAATAATCCGTATTTGGAATACACAATCTGAGAAACGTATCTGACAGAAACATTTCTCAGATTGAAATTTTGGGGAATAAAAACTGATACCTTTTTCCATAACCACATTACTTTGAAGTGAAATGATTCTCAAAATGCTTTATACTATCGAAAGCTGCTGTACTTCTAAGCAAGTAAGTTTTTATTGCCATTAATTTTAAGAGTGATTACCAAACGTGTACCTTCCCTTTAATGCTTCAGTGAACAGTCACACATACAGTAGTTTTGAATTACAAAGGTCGCCTACATACTCTTTGACCTTGGCAATGATTTTGCTTGAACAAGAACACCATTAGCAGAGCTTTCAAATACTTGATTTCACTAAGCATACCCCCAGGGGTGAAGTCAGCATTGACAGTTGACCTTTGATCACTCAGCTTAGTACAGCCTGCCAACTACTCTGACTTAAAAACAGACTCCATTTACTGTAAAGAGGGTCATTTGGGGTCATTTTAGGTCATGAAAATCTTGTCCCACAACGTCATGTTCAAGAGAACAGGCCCAACTCATCAACGTAGCAATTATCAGAGGTGAACATTTAGTATAAGACTTTTTTTTTTGTTCATGGAAAAAAGTCCCTTGTTGGGTGCAGTTGTCAAGACTTGAAACAGTGATTTTGGTGTTTGCAGAGCTGGAATTACACCAAGGCCATGGCCCTATAGTCTTCGCATTGGTGCGCCTATAAAAGTTTCCGAATAACTCAAAGATTTTCCAATGGAAGTTCCCTATGCAAAATGTCAAAGATGAAATTCAAGGCCAGTGTTCGTGAAGCATGATTAACAAAGCAATATTCTAAAAAAGTATTTGACAGTATTTGATTGTTTAACTTAAAGGGAAGGTATACGTTTGGTAATCACTCTTAATATGAATGGCAATAAAAACTCATTGGTTAGAAGACTACAGCAGCTTTCCATAGTAAAAAGCCTTTTGATAAACATTTCACTTCAAAGTAATGTGGTTATGTAAAAAGATATCGGTTGCTGTCAAAAACGTTTCTCAGATTGTGTATTCCTACAACGGATTATTCCCCCTGTGTGGACATAACCGCTCCGGTTTTTTGATGATATCTCAAAAAAGCAACCACCTTTTTGAAATGAAATTTTCACAGGTTAGTTTTTTGTATATAATATTTTATATTTATATAGGATTAAAACAATCGAACGGTTCCAAAAACCAAAGGTATACTTTGCCATTTTAAGCTATTGTATGCTTTTTATTTTCAGATGGATTAAAGATATGAGGACAAAGATACTGCAGAAGAAGCCTTGATAAGCATTTGAAAGCAAGCTTTTATTTGGTCTCTTCTTGTATTGATCAAGTTTGAGACTGGGCTAAAAAAAAAATTCTCCACAGCTTAAATCTGGGGCCTTTCTCAAACCTTGGCTTGGGCTCTGGCTCCGGCTCCAGGCTCCGTCTGATGTTCAAACCACCGCGTGCAAATACACGCTGCAGCAACAATTTATAACGGAGCCTAAGCCGGAGACGGAGCCCAAGCTGAGGTTTGAAAAAGGCCCTGGGTAGAAGGAAAAAAAATTAACTAAGAAGCAGGGAAGCAAAGCAAATGATTTGTTTTCTTAAAACCCTGCAGTGAGGGCCGTTGTCAGCACTTGCTAACATATTTTAATATGTCCATTGTCTTGACCACATCGTAGACACTGGTCAGCTCATATGCCATGATATCCTAACCCATGATATCCTAACCCATCATGCCACACAGCCTAGACGGGTTGTCAATCAACAGGGGTCAGTGATTTGATTACAGGGGGGCAAGACAAAACTCTGATACCATTCTTTTTGCGCAAAATCGTTGTGTCAATTCTAAATGGTAGATGAAACCAAATTATAAACCTAATTAATTACGCAAACAAATAAGCTTAAATTAACCCAGGTAAACAACACACTTAGATAAACAAAATGTTGACAAAATGCAAAACAAACCTTCATAACCTATTGAAAAAACCTGGAAGCAAATGCTGACAACAAACAACAGAGGTGTTGCAACCAAACTGGGCCTAATTTCATGGCTCTGCTTACCGCCAATTTCTGCACTTACATGGCAAGCGCCGAATTTCTGCGCTAGCTGTGTAAGCGAAGAATGCCTAGTAACGCGGACTACGCACGCACGCGCACAAGCAAAAATTCCCCGCAAACCAATGAAATACGCTTGACTTAAGCACGGAATGCCCTGCTTTCGTAAGCGCGGACTTGCTTCGGTAAGCAGAGCCATGAAATTGGGCCCTGGATCCCTGCTGCGGGGTTTTAAACTTACAAAGTTCTTGAGTATTCATGAGAGTCACAATTTTCTCCTATGATTAAGGCAGTAGATATATTTAGCCGGCCTAGAGGCATTCTTTTAGTAAATGATATCAAGCTGGAATGGCACTGAAAATGAGCAGTGACTTTTGGGGGAAACAAAAAGTAAGTCTGGTTCCATGCCAACATTGTTCATGCCAACATATTTAAGAGGCGGGAATCAGACCATTTACAATGTCGGATTTTGTTTCCCTTTTATAAAAAAAACATTACCTAATAACTACCCATTTTTTATTGCTTTCAGTTGAACAGATATTTATTTTATGTTTTAACATTATCACATTGAATTCTAGCGGTATCGGTGAAACCATGGCGAAGCACGGTACTTGTCAGTGTCATCCATTTTAAGATGGTGTCGTCATCCATTGTCCACGTGTTCTGCGGGATAAGAAAACAACCAAATTTATAATTGGGTGTAGTGACGCCCCTAAAAATACTTATTAGCTAATATATATAATATTTTGTACGAATTGTCTCTTCTACTAAAGATATAAATCAATATTTGTTGTTTTTCGGTTTTGTTTTTTGGGGGGTTTTTTTTTGGGGGGGGGGGTTTGGGGGGTGGTGGGGCTGGGGGTAATTATTATTATTGGGGTTTTTGTTTTGTTTTGTTTTTTAAATGGGCCCTATTGCCTAACATCACAAGGCCGGACAGCCACTTCAAGGTGAGGGCTACACTTCACTGATTTGGGCTGTTGACCCAAATCAACTGTCACCGGGGAAACAGACGTTCACCTACTCCTGGGGCTGAAACAGGGTTACCCCCTTTACAGGCCGCAGGGATGTAGGCTTGGGTATTATGATACAGAAAGGAAAGAGACTGCCCTTTCTCTATGGTATTATACACTAGGAGCCTGGTTGGTAGAGCAGAATGCACTGACTTCTCAACTTAAGCAAGTATGATTAAATGCCTTGCTCAAAGGCACAATTAGTGTCATGACCGGATTCAAACCCACAGTCTGCTGCTGACAACACCAGAGCTTGGGTCCGATGAACTAGACCACTTGGCCACAACAAGCCAATTTTACAACAACAAAAATACACAACCGATAATCTTTTTTGAACACTTATTTGTATATATTACGTAGATTTCTCAAAGGCACTTTAATGACCATCATATAAAATAGGCCTTCACTATATATTTATTAATTCCTCTTAATGTACACCAATTTTTCTAGACAATGAGAAAATGAAATAATGGCGGTATATATTGCTTCTCTAGGCCTCCGAAATGTTTACCCAGAATGCTCAGCTGAAAGTTAAGTCCCATATTTAGATCATCATTAATTGTAAATTAAAGTAGTGTTTGTTGAAACTTTTCAGCAGCCCAAAATAAATATTTATGGCCCTGACTCCCCGTAGAAAATATAGAATAGACCTAAATACCCCAAACTTTTGTAAATTTTTACAAGGACAACTTACCATAGGAGCCTAAGTACCTTTCTTCAAGTTTTGGTCAACAGAGAGTAGACTCGATGTTTGACAAGAATAAAATGTTACTTGGTTGATCTCTGTAGAGGTGGTTACACCAAGCGCAGTAACGTAAAACACCCCTACGCGGAATACCGAGTTCGCCGATGCATCCCACCAGATCCACAGTGTTTTAAGTTGAAGTAATTTTGCTGCAATCTTTTATATTATTATTTATAATTTGTTATGAATAATGCAATGATGAAAATGGTTCAATAAATGGCATCAGTGACATTTGCTGCTTTGCAGTATCATCAGTCCTTACATAGTTATAATTGAACCACAACACAAGCCAAGGGCAAGGTACTGGCAAGGGAATGGAAGACATGCCACTGCCAGCCAAAATAGTAATGGTAAATCTCGGCCAGAATGAAATAATATACCAAATTACCTGTCTGTTGTGCAGGAGCAGTACAAAACACACCGATAAACAGAATCAACAAAACACGGAGCATTATTGCGTCTTACTCTAGTCCTAGGTCAATCAATCAGAATCCCAAGTTCTAGAACATGGCGACTGGTGTAAAGTACAACAACATGGACGAAGACGAAGCACCTCCCCCTTGACTCAAGTGTTTTTGGTTAAAGAATCTTAATAGAGAACCACCGCGTATTGGCTGCTTGCCACAAAATACCACCACACCATGGAGCTTGGCACACACCAGCACACACCATTAACTCAAACTCCCTCCACAAGAAGAGCTCTGGGGTTGAAATAAACACCTGTTGAAAAAATTGGAACTCGGATCAAATTTCAATGCACTTTCGAAAAACTGTGCTTAGAAGAATAGACTACAGGTCGGGGCTGGGGGGCCGGGGGTCCAGCGGTGTTTTCCCGTCGTGGGTCCCGTTCGAAAGCATTTCAAAGGGTACATGTGAACTATCAGAACAAGCACAGTTCTCGTTTAGTTGCTAGACGTAACAAAAAGCTAGATAACCCAGCAAAAATTATGCTTAAAAATGTACTCACTGATTGTTGTGATTTCGTCGTGTGTTGGGGTGAATGGTGGGTGCAAATGACATGATGGATGCAAACAAAGTTTGTTTCAATGAAAGAGGGCGCTATTACAAATCTGCGATTTTGGACTAACTTTTTGGTGAGAGGGGCGGGGAACAGTAGAGGGGGGGGGGGGGGGCCTAAAACATTATCTGAATCTGAATTATGTAGGCCCTAGTCCTAGTCGGCAAAGCATCATAATAAAAACATCACACCAACTCTTGTAAAGAAGACAATGAAGAAATTTCAGTTTTAAACGTGGGAGGAAAATCACAAAGAGGGAAACCCACGCAGTCAGATAGGAACTGAAAACCCAATCTGCATGCAAGGCTTTGGTCCAGGAATCGAAGGTGAAAGGCAATGAAAAAACTACCGAGCCAACCTGACTGCCAGTTCTATGCTGTTAGTAGATAAAGAATATTTTAGATTTTTTTTTCCACAAACTTTTTAAAGGAAATACATAAATCTGACATAAATGCTGATTGTTAAAATCAGGATGGAAGTTCTTGACATGAAAAATTATTCTTAATTCGAAAGCTTTGATGAAACCATTTCATGAAACTAATATTGCAAAGACTACCTGCATTCTCCTCCTCCAAGTTGACTTTATGACTGTTTTTTGCCAATAATTAGTCTTTGTCATCTGCAACTTATCAGTCAATCTATGGTCAAATACACCCCCTATTTTTGTTTAAGTTATATTCTTGGACTAGTCACTCAGCCATTTAAAATGAACCCCCCCCCCCCCACATTTACTCCTAACTTATACACCACCCTCCCCCTTCATGTTTTCAAAACACCACTTCAAAAATGACAATGAAAAAAAAAAAATGAACTGGTTTGTTACACTACTGTTCAAAAGTATTTTATTTCCATATTTGTTAAAATATCTCATAGTTTTGTTAAAATATATTTTAGAAAGCCACTAATGAAGTATTAAGTAATATTTACAATCAAATACCCCTTCGTCATAATGCAGCCATTTTTTCTTGCTTCCATTGAAAGATGCTAGGTCCAATTGTTTATAATAAAAAAATGTATATTAACATTTTAAACAGCTACTTTTTTGTTATTCCTAAAAGTTTAAAGCTTTTATTTTTACAAGGAAAATCCACCAGTGAAGTGGTAGTTAATTAAAAACTGAAAATTAATTTTTGTCCATCACATCCATCAGCCATGTACATGTACAAACACTTTTGCATGTAACATTGTCTGTGACACATGCAAACGTTTGTGCATGTTTTTAGTTTTGAAACAATATCATCTGTCAAAATTTGTTTGGAGAAAAACATTCAAAAAAAAAAATTGGGGGCAAAAAATTGGGCCATGCAAC